>UELU01140035.1:3299-20032 GCA_900490025.1 Megastigmus dorsalis | reverse complement strand
GGAGAAGCGGAAGGGCATTGGGTGCGAGCACCGCTCTCATTCGACCCTTAGCACGTCGATCGATTTTATGAATGCTAGTTTGTTGCAGTTTGTCGCATTTTCCCGGCCAGTCTCACACAGCCATCGTGTGCATAAATCAGCGCAAGCCCTCGTGATATAAATACAGATAGATGAAACACGTCCGTCGGTACGTAATTTAGCATTGAAACTGCCGAACTCTCTATCCCGTATTTTCACCTACCCATTATTTATCCCACATTATGCGATGTCAATATCATATATATAATTGATTACATAAAACTACTAGAATTGTATGTGCTCTTTTAATGTGAAATTTGTAGTTATTCATATTTATATTAGTTTTTGGTTTTAAATAAAATTAATCTTTAGTGCCGACACGAAAGAAATATTATTTTGTTTCGCGCTCGCTCTTAAAAGGTCGCAATAATTGTACGTTAGGAGCAGAAAAAACAGGTACTCAAAGTCGTGCTCGCTTCGCTCGGGTGAAAAATTACATCCGTACCAGAATCGCCTGTTTCAGGCACTAATATTGAAGAGTATTATTTTTCACTTGTTTTTTGATTGAATACTTTTTATGACTTCGTTCAAATTAATATATTAAATTTTTATTACTTACTAAAAAAACGCCGCTGAGAATTCATTGGCACTTAGCTTGATCAATTCTAATCATTTGCTCCAATATAAAAGTAATATATAATTCCTAAATAAACTATGCTATAATACGTAACCTTCAAAAGTTAGATTTTTTAAAAAAATTTAAGCAAGAGCTAAAATCAATAAGGTCTTCAATTATTGATAATCGAAAACTATATTGAGTCCGTTAATTCAAAAAACGAAAATTATCTCTTTAAGCCTTGAAAATAATTAAATTACAATTATATTTTTTTAATAGTACATCACGTAACTTAGTGAGTGAAGAAGATTATCTCGTCGAGAGTGACAATCACACGAGTTGAGATAACCTGAGCACACGTGTTGCGTACAATATTTTTTCATACAACGTGCGCAAAGGTCGATTGTGCCGATAGTACCGCAATATAGATATACCTGTAACATCATAGCGTATATTTTTAAATTGCAGTATCTTCGAAGTTAGTCCCGTAATTAGCTTTGATTCTATTAAAAATGTATGTTTAATACATGCTAAGCATATAGCTCCACGTTACAATTTTTGAACTTTGAAATTAAATATCTCATATTTATTTTAAAAACCCGAAATCAATAAAGCGTATGAAAATTAGCTTAGGTACACAGAGTTTAAACAAAATCTATCTAAATTCGATTTATCGCAAAAAGTCTTTACAGTGCCAATATGTCGACTTGTAAGGAATGCAATCAAAAAATTCTAACGAGATTCAAAAAGAGCAGATATTAATCTCACTATTTACACCGGCATCTGAAAGACGAGACTTTGAACGATCGTATTATGACACGGGGAAAAATATTATAGAAAATAGTTTAATACTTATGAGAAATATTATAATACTGAAATTATGATGCGACTACAGACTGTAATCTTCGAAATTTTTCAAGGCACCTACAAAATTTTCCATTACTCATTTTGGCAGTCCGCATCAAGCATCGTTTTTTCGACCACTGATACTATTTCGTGTGATTGCAGCAAGCAAATAATTTGATAACTCTCAGACTGGCCCAGGTAAAAAAATAAATTTAAACTATGCTTAAATTAAATATAATTACTTAACTGGGTGTCAAAGTTTCCACTGTTATACCGAACAGATCCTAAATAATTAGTGATAACTAAATAAATACTTGAAATGATGCAAATCGTAAAAAATTCGATCATTTCGACACAAGAATTTTTGAAGAAGTCATTGAAATATCCACTTGAAACTTTGCTAGGTGATAGATAATTCATAGACAAAGAGCATCTGTATTTGAGATTTGTAAAATTTGACTGATGACAAATCGATTTTTAATTGACAATGAGTTAATTGCAGTTCTGCAGAACAAATGCTTAGGTATACGATGTTTTTTACAAACAAAAAATTGTTGGTAGCAGAAGTCTGAGTGCCTTTCCAAGAAATTACGCTATTTCTTCTCTTCTTCTGTCTTTGATAAATTTCTGACGTGAATATTTCACTATTAAACTTGACTCTACTGCAAACGAGGAGACTATTATTATTAATTTCATGTTCGTTAAAATCAATCAAGTCACTTAGTCCGTCAATTTCAAGTTGATTTAATGTTGAGTTTTGCTACTCCAAGTACTTTTTCTGTCTCAATCGCTTCTATTTGCATTTCATTTTGAGAATAAATGGACAGTCGATCTTTTAAAATATAGAATGCATTTAAAATTTTAATAGTATTAACTATTTCCATGCCTACCTTAAAAGTAATTTATTAATTATATATTTACAAAGTTATACTATTAATTTATTACTTTAGCGTTACTTGGGATATGATTTATTTTCTTGAAATACCCAAGCCATACAGATTTTGTTCCAAAACAGTTCCCGCTAATGTTATTTCTCTAATATTAATTTTTGACTGCAATAATATTCTTGTTCCATAAGACAAGAGTAAAAAGTGCTGATAATATTTTTTCGCAAAATATTATCAGCAATTTTAGAAAGTAATACAGAAGATAATATCTGATTTCGGATGTTTTGAAATTTTTAAAATATATTGTTGATCTCGGTACTCTAGCAACATAATCATATGGAGAAACGTTTAAAATAACTTGGCAATTTGCTCTCGAATTATTTCTTAATAAAAAATAGTTTACTTAAATCATCAAACCAAAGATGCATAATAGTAACTATGCCAGCTATTATAGCATGCCTATAGTCCGGTACAAAAGATGTAGCAATATTAAAGTACGGAAGCGTTGCAGCAGTCGTCGGTCCTTCAACGCCCTTTACATGTTGTGGATTGTTATTAATTGCTGAAGCAGCTTATTGTAGCGTCGTTTCTTCTGTTCGTAAAGGAGGATCACTATTTAATGGAGGGTACGATTATGGCTTAATCCTGTTGAACACGTGAGTCCTGGATGCTCGCAGAATGTGCACCTACATTCGCCATTGTTTTTTAATTGCCGATACCGACTCCCAGAGCAGACATCAAAGACAAAGATTAATCTTCATTTTGATTTTCATCTTGCTTCTATTTGTCAATCAAGCATAATTTCAAATTTTTTGTTTTGAAAGCGTTTTTTAAGTACTGGTTTTAAGTACTTCTTAGTACTTGTTTTAAATTACATTCAATAAAAATACTGTTGACATTACTGATTGCATTATATTGCTCACAGTTAAGCTCAACAGATTCTTTAGATAAAAGACGCGAGTAATGAGAACAGTATTCACAGATTTTATGTTTTTTTTTTTAATAGAGTATATCCATTATCTTCAGGAATTAATGAAAATAATAATTTAAAAAAAAATATTTAATTTTTGGTAAATTATTATTTGGTTTTGGAAGGATAATATGTAATAAGGTTATAAGATTTTCAAGACACTTTTTTTAAAGAATCATCATTTTTCATTCCAAAATCATCTATTAAAATACCATCAAAAGTCTCTTTTAAATTAAATGATTCTAAAGATGGGGCTCTTGACGAACCGAATATTGAATTTATATGGTCTAAATCATCATTGTATTAATCAATTATTTCCGAGAAAGATATATCTAATAAAACCATTTATAAATTAAAAAATAAATATGTATAATATGCACGTATTCGATTCCTCGATTGTTCGAAGATTATGTAAATTCAATTGAAAAAATTGACTTATGTAACGAACTGCCAAAATGATTGTAACATTTAAAATGTAGGGTGGGAAATTAAAAATTTTAATTGACTTTATTAACCCTTTAAATGAAAGTAACATATGAATACATCAACTATACTTACCTCCTATTTTTTTTTTCAATTATAAGTACCTAAACATAATTCTTTTAAATATGTTTTGTTCAGCCAATATAAATAGCAGCGAGTAAGATAGAACAGTCATCTAGTGTTCCGCCAAGTAATTAACCAGGGCACGCAAAACTAAGAGGAATTTTAGAAAACAGGATCATTTCGTCCTCTGATTATGGCAGCGATGGCAATGCTTCATATACTATGTTTAAAGAAGGGGATACTATACGTATATTTAGATAATGTCCATATTTATACGTACATGTAAATAAAAATTATAAGATTTTTAATTATAGGTTGCAAAGACTGAAGTAACATGCGAAAATATAGATTGTAAGGACGAAAATGGCTCTAAATGGACATTATAATGTACAGCAAAAGGTACGCCTATTAAGTATATTAATTATTTCTATCTTATGTTTCTATCATAACTGTTATTTGATTTTATTTGTGTATAGATTTCAGAGTTGATTAAAGGATGAAATATTTATGAAAATAAATTTGGGATATCAACATGCGGTAGTGAATTTATCTAAAAATCAGACAGAAATGGCAAGAGCGTTATTGAAAGTAATATTTATAAAAAATGTTCTCAGAAAATGTTCGTTGACAGGTAATAAACCGAAGGATAAAACTAACTACAAGGTCAGGACTTTATACAAATGGCATTGAATGCATAATACCTGCGTTTTTATCTAACGTAGTTTAATAAAGTACGAGTAGATAGAGAGAACGTATGTCTGGATGCATTTATGTGTTTCTATTTATACATATTAATCATAGGATTTGAACATTTTCAAAGAATTTCCCGTCATGGGAGTTATTTCCTTTTATAAATTATTAATTGAATTCTAAATTGAAAGAAATGAAGGACTCAAAAAAAACTGAATAAATCGTGAAAAATTTTTTGTTTTATTTTATTTTATAAGTGCTTGGATTCGATATTAATTTGTAATGTTCATTAATTAAATTTAAACTTACTAAACATACATTTAATTCATTTTTTTAATATGTTTTATTGTGCACTTGTTAAATATATATTGATCCGTTAATTGTTATTAGCTTATTAGAATTGCTTTGTAGGGTGAAAGTAATAAATTATATACATACTTTATGTATAAATTACCCATGCCTATTCGTGCCTATTCCTATCTGCAATTTATGCTTAAACTATCCTTAATTTAAACATAGTTTACATCTGTTTTTTTAACCTGGGGGTCAAGCTTACGAATGAAAGAGGATGAACGTTGAATTTCATCGGCGCACTTTCGACAGGGGATTCGATGTAATGAAATTAGAACGGATGATCCCTGGATCACTTCATTTCGCGCTGAACGAAATGTAACGATCGGGAATGCGAAAATTTTTACCGAAAAATGCTTTTAACAAACTGCAATCCTATAAATGTAATATGTCATACTAAAATTAGATTTTATGCCTGTTTATTGTTTAAAGTCCAAAATATATAATTTTATCAATTATTGATGATGGATTATCCGAAATAAACACTTACTAGAATTTAAAATGCTTTCACATTTTTGTTAAGGTACACTTTTATTTATTGATTTCACAGTGTAATGGTTGTCAAAGTTTGTTTATATAATATAAAATGACTATGAAAAATGAGCAAAAAATATAAAACTTGTAACATGAAAGTTGAAGGATGAAAAGCCCTTTTGAATGAATAAAGCAGAAAATTCTTGACCGCCATATGGAAGTGCTGTGGTTTTCGAAGATTAGAAGCACTGGACAAACGTTATAAAGTTCTTGAGTACTTGTGGTAAGTAGTAGAAAGTGGAAGCTAAGTCAGAATCGGCCAAAGGTACACAGAGGGAACGAGATTGAGAAACGACGGGACGTAGGAAGGCCTTGGAAGAGAGAAAAAGAAAAGACGGCTCGCATTTATGTGGAAACCTTGGGCGTTTTTTAAGACCTGATCGGTTCGATGAAAGCGCGCAAAAGAAGAGAAGGAGTAGAGGCGAGTAGGAGAGGGAAAGCCGAAGGCAGAGAAAGTCGGTGGCGTGGATCGGAACGATATGGGCTCACCCGTCCTGGAATTCCTAAACGTCAGACCAATAAAAACTTTTCCAATTGACTTCCCTCGGCTTAATTCACTGGAACCGAACGTAAGTAGCGAGGCAGAGTGCAGTATGCTTGCGCCCGGAGCCGCACACATCGAAAAGAAGCGAAAGCGAGAGAGAGAGAGAGAGAGAGAGAGAGAGAGCGAGCCAAGGGCCTCGGTGAGGCAGGGGTAACGGCAGGGGGAGGCATGGATGGGAGGAGAGGAGAGCAAGCCAAGGGAAAGGGAACGAGAAAGAGAAGGCTAGGAGAGCGCGGACAAGAAGAGAACCCGAGAACCAGAGAGAAGAGGGAGCTGAGACTCGCAGTAGCGCGGGCAGGACCTTGAGGAGGAGGTAAGGCGGAAGAATGGAAGAAAGCTGCGCGCACTGAGAAAAGAAAGAAAGCCGCGCTGCTTGAGATATATTTCCACTCTCGAGAGTCGGTTCACACCCCAGAGCAGCTCTTTCCCGCAAGCTGCACGGGAATGCTGCGAGAGAAAGGAAGCAAGCGAGCCGGGAGGGAGGGGGAAGGGAGAAGGTGCGATCTGCCGCCTCGGAAAAGCACTCGCTCACCGGCGCGGGCGGCGCCGGAGTTGCTCCTGGGATTCCGGATTTCAATTTAGCCCGGCGAATCGACCCGATATTCCCTCTTCTTTCAATGGTCGTCCGCGCGCGCGAGCGGCCGTTTCATTTCGAGTGCGGCGAACTCGGTTTTGTTAGCGTTGCGCGCCCGCTCCTCTAGTCCCGACTTAATGCGCCTTTGTGTGCGTGCAGGCTGTATACCTACTTTAGCGCTTGGCTCGCGGGCTGCTCAAGGGGGGTCGCGTTCTTGAGCTCGTTCGCCAATCGGTGCGCGCACCTTTCACTCCCGCGGCAACGGAGACGCCACCGCCACCGCCACCGCCACCGCCACCGCCTGCAGTCCTGCGCCTAGGCGCGCGGCTTAGAGGAGCGCGCGCGCGCGCGCGCGCCGGACGACTTGTTTGAGTTTCAACAAAAGCGCGCGAGGGCTTACCCCCAATGTTCTTCTCGCGCGAGTTTCTCTTGTCGGTTCGTTTATTCGCTAATTCCCTCGGTTGCGCCACGAGTGCCGCCGTCGCTTCGCAAGTATTTTTTTCAACTAAACCAAGATTTTCTCCGCTGCACTTCGAAAATTGATTGATTGAGCGTGCACTCTATATACTCGACTCGCGGATGTACAGCTCCTATTGCACTGCTATTTTGGTCGACTGATTGGTACACATCGGTTTTAAATGAAGAGCAATGCATCAACGTATAAATTATCTAGTTGGACTTTTCTTAAAAGAAAAGATAATGGTCCATTCATTGACTGATTCACATTTTATGCATAATTAATGTGGTATGATTAATGTGGTGGCATGAACTATAATTTAATTTTTTTACATGAATCGTCTGAATGAGAACTATACCTATTTTAAGTATTTGTAAACTGAAATTTTTAAGTATTTCAAAATGCTTAATCCATGATAAATGTAAATCGAAATTCTTTCACATTTATTTTGTCTTAAAAATCTAATATGCATAAAGTAGAAAGAAGGGTTTAAATATCTTTAAAAAGGTATTTACCGTCATAACTGTTGAACCTATATTTCGGTAATTCAAGCATACTTCGTATGCTTTTCTTAGTATATAAAAAAACAATTTGATTAAATGCGGACCTTCCTTCGTTATTCTAATATATTTACCTTTTACCTTCTACGTAATACAATGTAAATACGTTATACACCTAAAGAGCAAGTAGAGAAGTTCTTCGTCAAAAAATTAAATAAAAAATAAGCAACATTGATTAAGTCATCAATTATAATGATAATCAGAATGTAATGGCTATAAAAATAATTATGTAATGAACCTGTTCAAACAATTCCATCAAAATTACATAAGAAATACCAACAACTGGATCTGTGAAGATACTAAGTCAAAATCATTTAATTCAAAGTATCTGTACATAAGATAAGATTAACTTAGCTTCATTATTTCATTGAAAACTTTCAATTACTTTGAAAAATGTAGCATTTCAATGGTGCTCTAAAAATTTTATAATACATACATATCCTATACCTACAATCGACAATAGAAAAAAGAAAATTTCATTTTTTACTTTTAAACAGTCAGCAGATTGTCATGTACATTTTAAAGAAAATAGAAGGTAATAAGAATAGGAAAGAAAAATGTACTTTTTAGAAGCACTCGCAATAAACCACATGGGAAAATCTACTGAAATTTTAACTTTGCTATAGTACCAGCTTTCAATTTCTATCCTACTAACATTTTCTATTTTTTAGTTTATTCTACACATTGTTACATCAGTATATCATGATACGCGATAAATATTTAACTGTTATTTCATAAGCTTAAAATTGTGTCCTTTTTAGAAAAAAAAAATTACTTATAAATAAAAAAAATTTCAAAATTGGTTGATAACAGCAAAGTTAGAAACCTGGCTCATGTTTCGTCTAATCAATCGGTAAACCAGTAAAGTATTACTATTATTTAATAAAAAAAAACACAGCGTTTCAAAAATTACCATTGAAAACGTAAAGTTAATAAAATTATAAAAAAAAAAAAAGTTAATAAAAAATACAGATGCAGCGCAGCAATAATTTTTTCTAATTTGGTTCTATATTCACTTCAAATTTTATGTTCTTTTAATCAAACGTTAGAATCTTGACATTTACCAATATTTACCATATTATCGGTATAAAAGTCCTATTATACTATTCTTAAAGAAAAAGCGCTGTTCAAAAATACTGCGTAACAACTATGAAAATATATTCATGAATAATGTACAAAATTAAGTGCAAAACAATCACTGATTTGCTCCCAATTTTATGTTTAGCTTTTTTCATTTTTTATACAAAGATAATCCACTTGTGAGGATTGCCCCGGATGGAATATGCGTACGTATGGTTAATGAATGAAAGTAATTCATATTAACCCGTTTCCGCCGAGAACGCCACTCGCAGTACCCCGGTCTTTAAGAGCTTGTAACTGAAAGTTTAAGATCTGCTCTTTCCGATGGTGCCCATTAAAATTTCCAAAAAAATTTTTTACTATTGCAAAATGCAGCTTAAAAAGCAAAAAACATTTTTTCACCCATTTTTTTTTTAAATCGAGTTTTCAAAAGGTTTCCCGACTGAAATCGACTCGGAACTTCAATAACCGGTGGAATAAATGGTTGAATAGGGGGACACATGGATCGATTTTTCACCTGGGGATCGAAAAAAATTCCCATGTACTCTACGGTTGATTCTAAGAACATTTTATTCTTGTCAATATCCGTGTAAATGTAATAGTTTTAATGAAGTTTTAGTGAATAAAAAATTTCTTAAAATCAAACTTACTCCAACTTTTTGTTTCTTGTTCCCGAGATAACTACATTCATGCTGGAGCAAAATGTTCTTAGAATCAACCGTAGAATACATGGGAATTTTCTTGGATTTTTTTGACCAACTTTTGAATTTTGCATAAATTTACCTTTTGCAAAATACAAAAATTTTCTTGAAACTTTTTGAAAAAATTCGGATGCATTCTTTCAGGAATTCTAAGAACTTTTTCTCTTTTGACAATTTTTCCATAATCCCATACTTATTAAGTAAAAAATTCATAAACATATTGAAAAAAATTTTGCAAACAAGGCGCCATTTTGAAAACCTCCAGGTGGAAAATCGATCCGGGAACCATGAGTTCCTCATATTTAAACATTTATTCCACCGGTTAATGAGGTTCCGAGTCGATTTCACTCGGGAAACCTTTTGAAAACTCGATTTCAAAAAAAAAATGGGTGAAAAATTCATGCTTTTTGTTTTTTAAACTGCATTTTGCAATAGTAAAAATTTTTTTTGAAAATTTATTGGGCACCATCGGAAAGAGCAGATCTTAAATTTTCAGAATATGACCCTCTCATTTTTTTTGACGTTCTGAACGTCAGTTACAAGCTCTTAAAGACCGGGGTACCGCGAGTGGCGTTCTCGGCGGAAACGGGTTAAGAGTAGATATTTTCCGAATTAAAAATTTATATGTACGAAAAAACAAGTTCAACAATAAAAATTCATTAAGGCGATCGTGGCATAGATTTAGGTTTCTTATAAGCCTACATCAATTCTGAGTCGTGACTCAGTCGTTAACCCCTCGCTTGTAAACATAATAAAAAAATAACAATCACCATCGTGAAACAATAAAAGCGATACGTGGCAGCTGTGAAAAAAGAAAAGTGAATTCCTGCGCATACGCAACGAAGGGTAAAAACGATTTATGGGTGTAAGGGGTCGGAGATCAAGACCATCGCCTGCGCGCGCGTGCGGGGTAACGCGGTTGAAAGAGACGCGGCGAGGCCTGTCGGGGAGAAAGCGGATATATGGGGATATAACAACGTAAAGTTTCGATAAGTCAGACTTGCGAGCGTTTACTTTCCTGGTACGCGTGTTTTTATAAAAAAAGATCGAATGAAGTGCGGAATGCAAAAGATCAAAAGCCTTCTAACTCTTTCATCGACTTGGAACTAACGCGTTTTTCAAGCATGTATAAGGGCGTATCCGTAGAAATGTTCAGTTCTAGGTTATTGATCGATAGATTGAAGCCTTTAAACATGAGAAATAGTATAGCTCTAACGGATGTTTTCTTATATAATAATATAATGTGCTATATTTTGTAAATCACATACTATGAACGCTTAGCATGTATATACAAATAGAGCTGTACGACTAAAACATACGATAATGCGCTGCCCTATCATTTTTTTTATTCTGATAGAATAATAAAATCCATGGCAGAAATAAATTCAAATATCGATTTTATTTAAAATCGACAATTTTCGTGATTTGTTTGCTTTTGTTTGTTCAATGATTACTTTGAATATTACGTAACATATGCCAAATGATTTTAGACGATCTGACAAAGAGATAAACGTTCGCCACAAAATAATTTTATATAAATTTATGAACTCTTTTTTCTGTTTAAATCACACAAAAGGTCTATATTAAAATTATAGCATCCTAGTTGAAGAGAAATAATGGACTTTGTTTACTGAAATGGAGTTTAATCATTATATAATAGAGTGGAGTATGCCAATCACTGTGAGTAATTTCGAGCACCCATATTTTAAAACCAATAATGATTTTTATATCGTAATACAATTTTAATATCAAACTAAAAGTTAAATACTATTTATAATTTGAAGTATTTATTTAGTTATAACAAATTATCAGGATCCAATCGGAAAAACAGTTTGAGTAGTAATCGTAGGACTTTGTACCCTCTTAAGTTGTATGATAACATGTTATTTAAATTTATTAAATAATTGTATAATAAGAACGGATATTTATTAAATGAGATTTATAAATATACTTGATTATACTAGGCAGTATTCATTTAAACATTAGTGTGTGCGCACTTAGCATAACTATTCAATTTCTTTCAAACGATTACTAAATTTGCTAACCATTGAGACGATAGCTATAAGTTATGAACTATAAGTATATTCTCTTTATAATTCAAAAAGTTTTGTATGAATTTATAATAACCTAAGTAGTGAAGAAAGTATTTTTGCACCACATTATCCGTTACATCGAGTTCGGTGGTGCACTAATATAATTACACGGACAAATAATGCATATAATATGCGTATACAATTTAATTAAATAAACCTTTGGTTTTTTATTATAATGCATTTATATAAAAGCACACTCATAAATAATCAACGTTTTTAACATATAAAATGGATTAATATTTACTTACCTATTTTAGACGACTTATTAAACACTTTTTTATTAATTAAATAATCATATAATCAATTTCAATATTCAAACGTCAAATGAAATAGTAAAAATAACTTTTTTTCATTTTTTATACAAATTAGTTTGTAGATATCAAAAATAAAATAAGGCATGTATTCTTATCTTAAATTTTTAAAGTTGAATTCATTATTTAATTAATTTTCTTATATCATTAAAATCTTATAGCAGTGTATGTTAACATAAAATATATTAACGACTAGAAAAAATAGTTTACACTCAGTCATCATTAACTAAATTCTTTAAATACGAATGCAGCACTCTACCCACTTCTTATACCCTATAATCTCCTACTCAAAAGTACAAGTACCACAAAATCCTGATTTTCGTTACAGACGTGAGTTTTTGATGATCTGCATGCTCTACCTACGCATATCTGCATATCATTTTGTTACACCGTGAATAGGGAGGATTGAAAAATTCTGAAGATCTCTAGCATGCTTCTTTCGAAACATTGTCAGTAGCACTAAGATAAGGAAACAAACAATTTTTCCCAACAGTTACTAGAATTCAATAATATCGTGCTTCGCTCGCTCGATCAATCATGTTACTTCATCTACCATCTTATACACAGTATCCTATGCTTTAAATACAACCCTTACCAAAGGTCTATTGCATAGAGATCTCTAACGTATGGAATTTTCTTCTGGCAAGAATTATTTGCACTTATTTAAAACTTGTAATTTCTAAGTATGTATGATTTTATGAATTTAAATAACATTTTTTCGTATTTTTGATGCTAATATTATAAAATTTTAATTTTTTAAAAATTACCAAACTCCCTATCGGAAAATTCAACAGTGCTCCAGCGCTATCGATTACGATATCTTCATAGAATTTACGCTGACGCAAAAAGTCTGATAAATAATAATGAAAACAATCTTTTTTTAAATTCTAGTTAACCCATTAACGCCTAGCCAACGGATTTTTAAAGTATTTTTCAACGTCTTCATTTTTATCAACGCCTATTCACTGCCTTTAAAAAAATGTAAGATAAAAAATTTAAATCATATCCGACATGAAACATCCTGTTTTTTTTTTAATTCTTATAATGTCAGCATTACTTGAAAAGGAAGTCCGAAAGTGGCGAGATTGCCTTTATACTAAAAACTTTTTATTCTTCAATTTCATTAAAGCAGACGACAGATCCATATCTCAATAATATATATCTTTGAATAATATATTCCTTGAAAATTGGAATACCAACTAATATATAAAACCACCGCTATATTTCACTAGCAGTTAGCTTCCTCAAACTTAATTATTTGTTCCAATATATGTGCAATATATAATTTGTAAATAAATTACGTAATAAAACATATATAATAATAGCTCTAGAATTATGCACGAAATTTCAATAAATAATTTTTAAATTTCAGTTATTATTAAATTTTAAATATACTTTTTAAATATTTATTATATTAATATGCTTTGTACAAAACTAATTATAAACATTTAGCTTTAGTAACTACTATTTGTAAATCACTTTAAAATTTATTTACTATTTCAAATATGTTTTTAACAATTATACAAGGTGTTTATTTTCTATATTATATGCTTATTAAGTTTTACTTTATCCGATACGTCTTTGGAGACTGGAATTTTTTTCTCCATCGACATAAAGCTTCCTCTCTGAGGAAGCAAAATCATTTTGTTACAAAAATTGAGTAACTAATAACCATGAATTATATTCTAGAATTTTTTAGCGTGTTTTTTCTTTGAGAAAAACTCAGATTTGAAGTGTGAATTGGTTTTTAAATAACAAGGTTAATACTAATTTTTAGTAAATGCATATTTTCATTCAATTAAAATTAATTTATCTTAAGAGCACTTGACAGCTTAGATACACAGACAGAACTTTTCTACAGTAAAGTTTCCAATACGTCCAGGATACGTCGCAAGAAATTATCGTAATTTGTTCACAGACTACCAAAACACAAACAAGATACATTTTTAAATAAATTTAACTAGAAAACTATTATAATTTTTGGGCCTTACAGACATCACACACTAACACACGCACAAAGACCCAAAAAAAACTTTTTCAAAAATAGTAAATTTGTATCCTATACTATTTTCCGAAACACTATGAGAGAGGTAATTATCTCTCGGACGCTTTTCAAAAAGGGGGTAATCGGCGAACTTCTCGCAAAAATTTTTTTTGTGAATTACCTACTTCGCTTGTATCGCAATATACTATTTAAGTATATTTTGAAAACAAAACGATTGGTACAAAGTTTCCTTTTTGAGGAAGCAATATAGCACTAAAGTTTATTGTGTATTTCTCAAAAATTCGATTTAAATTTTATTTATTGAGAATTGTAAGAAAGATATTGCGACGGCTGAAATCAGAATACTGAGATATATATACCTTTGTTAGATTTCTCATTATAAAAGATTGTTTTTCTTGATATTCAAAATAGATTGACTTTTTTACATTTTACATTTTAAGAGAGGAAACTAAAAACTAGAAGAGCAACATTCGACTGTCCGTTACATTTCACGAACGGATATCCATCTTACAGACTTGCTACCTTGCTTTCCACCGAAAATTGCTTCTCACTCAGAAGGAAAGAGTAGGGGAGGAAAGGCTAGAGAATGAGGGGCGTAAGGTGGGAAAAGGGGTGAAGGAGAGAGAGAGAGGGAAGGAGAGGGGGAGGGAGGGAGAGAGAGAAAGTAAGCGCTCTTACATAAGTTCTGCAGCAGGTAAACTTGTTCGCGATCGCTCGTGCCTTTTGACAGAAAAAGATTGGAAAATTTTCTTCAACCCCTCTCGCAAGCGACTGATTTTTCGTGTGGTGTATCGAGCGAGAACATGCGCGCGGCCGCGTTTTCCCGGCGCGAGAGGTCGATTTATACACGCGCGCACACCTCGACTAGTTTTCCCTTCCCCCTTTCCTTTTTTGTCCTTTCTCTCGAGACGAGTGCGCGAACTTTTTTGCACGTACACTCCTTTCTTTTTTGCTCTCAAACGCTTTAACCTGAGGCACAAGGTGCGAATCGACCCCCGCTTTTTCTGTCGCGTTGCAGCACAGCAGCAGCAGCAGCAGCAGCAGCAGGAGCAGTACCGCTACCACCACCACTACCACCAAAAACAACCAGATGCATCGACATCCTATTTCGTTTCCTATTAGGTGAACGTCTGAGGCAGGCGATTTATTTGCTCGATTTTCATGTAGAAAACGTACTTTGGCACGACCTCAAAGGCAAAGAGAGCAAAGCCTCTCTCAAACCCTTTTGCCGGCATCGCATACGAACTTCTTCCACTCTCCTTTTCCCTCGCACTCTCTCTCTTACTCTCTCCTACTTCTCTCTCTCTCTCTCTCTCTCTCTCTCTCTCTCTCTCTCTCTCTCTCTCTATCTCTCTCGACATTTCTCGCACAGTTACGCTCTCACTCGTATAGCATTGCTATGCGCCCACGCAGACAATTACGCTTGTGAAGGTTAATATACGAATTTTCTCCGTATCCCTTGCTATCCAACTTTTTGCGGTATATTGAAAAAGACGTCGTCGATCTTTTTCACCCGCGCCGCTTTTCCATATCTCTTTCCTCCCGCATATCCTTCTTCCTATACTACCAATTTCTTTTTTATTATCCTACTCTGATCCGATGCCGGTGATGCAGTGCGGTGCATCGATAGACCACGAATGCAAGGAGGTTCTTTGACGTAGGCTTTTCATATCGCAAGCTTTTCTTTGAGAACTTATGGAGTATTTACCGCTAGTTCAACTCCATCTCTGCCTCCGTCTATACTTTTGTGCAAATCAAATATGTTACTTTAATTGAGGAAGCCTTATAAGCGAGAAATTCAGAGAACATCATTGAAAATACAATATTGAAATCTGCTGCATTGTTTTATAACGAATATTTTTTTAATCTAATACATAATATTCTTATAACGACTTTCAATGCTTAATATGAGTATAGACCCTACGCATCCTCCTGTAAAAACATGCAGTTATTGTCCTTGTTAAATTTATGAACAGCTAATTTCTTATATACAGGAGATCAAAATAAAACACAGGCTCCGTTGAGAAAAAATAATACGACAATGGCTTAAAGCTTAGATCATTATAGCTTGAGTCGTTCAGAAATGCCAGGTAAGTCTGAATACCTAAAACATTATTTTTTCTTGTCAGTATTAACAAGCATCGGCATATCGCTTTATTATAAATATTAACTTGAACAAAATTTCGACTATAACCATATAAAATTTCCGAACGTGTAAATTCTGAATTACCCTAGTGGAAATGTATCGCATGAAATAAGTGTGCTAAAATTATGCTAAAAATGTAAAAAAAAATTATCCTTTCTGTGCCAAAAACGTTCTTAAGTATGCCGAAAATGTCGTATTTCGGACATTTGGAACGTTTTTGGCACACTTTGGAACATTTGTGGTTCATTTAAATTTATTTTTGAAACATTTATTATATAATTTTTCAGAAATATTTCTTAATACTCAGGACACTAGGACAGCATATTTCTTTCAAACGTGGAACAGTTTTGGCACAATTCGGCAGATTTTTGTTATATTTTAAAACGATTGAAGCCTGCTTTGGAATATTTTTGTTATGTTTTATAATACTTTTAGCACAATTAAAAATAAATATATTTGGAGTTAAAATAAAGTATGAATTCGCAGAACATTTTTACTTTTTACAGAAATTGTACCGGAAATGTTCCACTTGAAATAAAAGAAATTTTTACACTTTCTGTGAGAAAAGTCTGTGCTAAAATAGTCCAAATACCGTTGATAAAAGTATGACGAAATTATGCTAACAACTTATTTATTTCCTGTGAAAATAATTTGAGCTAAAAATGTTCCATACCTAGACAAAAGTATGCCACAACGGTGCCAAAAATGTTCTAAATGTCCGAAATACGACAATTAATGCATAGTTTGGAACAGATTTGTCTGCAGTACGGAACATTTTTGGCACATTTTTGGGAAAAATACATT
>UELU01140033.1:33056-49051 GCA_900490025.1 Megastigmus dorsalis | reverse complement strand
GGGTAATGAAGCGGCAACGATGTCGCCGTGCTTTATTGGGGAAGGATAGTAAAGAGAACTAGGTGATTTGGTGCGGCGATGCTTAAGCGACAGGTGCGGCTTTACAATGATGATGGAGCCTTTTTACGGCTCGTTTAGCCGTGGCTCTTACTGGTTTTATGGGATTGGGGATTATTTTTGGGTTGTAAATGTGGGATTTAGGTGAAAGGCTTGATGTAAGAGCTGGGATTTCGGCTGGTTTCGGATATTTTACACACATATTTGGGTTTCTAAAATTAAAGAGAAATTTTGAGAAGCTATTTACAATTTGAATTTGTGCTCGATTCTGTTCAAAATTTCGTTTCGTATTGAAGATTTATAAGACTTTCGACAGATATTGTTCTCGTTCTATTTTATCATCAGTGATTAAACAACGTTAATAATAGGTTGAAGTCATTTAAGAATTGTATAAATTTAAACCAAAAATTGTTACATTAACACATTAAGGACGGGACGGGCACTTTTTTCATACTATTTTATCTGAGAGAACCTGTAAGTTCTCATGTTGGTGTAAAACATGGAAATATCAAAACATGAGTTTTTTCTTGAAAAATAAGCTTTATAGAGAAATTAGTTAGATTTATGGCAAATTTTTTCGTTAAACCGTATACTGTAAAAATACGAAATAATATCTACATGTTTTAAGTATTTGACATGATTTCCAACATTTGAAGTACAATATCTTGGCTTCTAATGAATGAAATCGAAAAATTTCGACAATGCTTTAAAGGTTAGTGTCGATGGTTGCAAAAATTACTCTAAATACCGAAATCCACTGACGATTTCAATGCAAGAATACTAAATGGAAAAAAAATTCACTCGTAATTTTGTGTTTTTTGTTAAATAAATAATTGTAACTTTTTTACTATGCATTTTCTTACAATTCTGACAACATAGATCGAAAGTTCAAACAATTTTACATCAGAAATGACTAATCTCAATTTTTTATAAGACCGATATCAAAGTAAATAAAGCTGTTGAATATAGTATGAAAAACGTGTCCGTCCCGTCTTTAATGGGTTAAGAATGTACAAGTGATACTTGTTAGTCAAATCAGCAACTATTCGAATAACCCTTTGATAATATTACTTGTAGGTGAA
Organism: Megastigmus dorsalis; assembly: GCA_900490025.1. Classification (NCBI taxonomy): domain Eukaryota; kingdom Metazoa; phylum Arthropoda; class Insecta; order Hymenoptera; family Megastigmidae; genus Megastigmus; species Megastigmus dorsalis. The sequence continues at coordinate 47,912 of UELU01140033.1, read as the reverse complement.
TGTGGTATATTCGACGTTGTAAGTAACTTACTCTTTACTTAATAAAAAATCAACAACATTATTATTATGTTTGTATCAATTAATAGGTAAAGGTGAAGGAATAAAAAATTTTATATTTTTTAAATTTCCTTTTTTCAAGTTTAATCCACAATTATTGTACGAGTATAAAACTTCAGAGTTCATTTTGTTCGTTTTTGAAAAGTTAAGCGATCAACGATAGTTGAATTGGTTTTTCATTGTCCAAATTCGTTATGACAATATATGCATCATATAGCTAATGCAACTGTGTATATAATGGGGCTGTTATTCTCGCGGTGAGAACGTACTTGCGTTCTCACTCCTACCTGCATACACGTTGCAGCGTCAAAATCAAGCGAGGATTTGACGCTGTGCAGACTCCAACAGCTCTCGTTTACAAATACGAGACTCTCTTGAAGAGTCTCGCTTTCCGTTGTTGAGAAATATCGCTTGCGAGCACCGTGCAATGCTCGCAAGTCCTGCAGCTCAGATCTAATGCACCGTAGAAACTCTTTTCTACACGCACACTATCTCAATCACGAATCGCGCGTTTTGACTCTCGCTAGAGTGCTCTCTTTCGCGGCGGAAAACGATCTCTCGGGGTGATCTAATAACCCTATCGCGCCATCTTTCTCTGCTTAATTCTCTCTCTCTCTCTCCCTCTCCTTCTCGCGACACGCGACACGCTCGCTATCTCGCTCACGGTTCCCTTAGCCTGCGCGCCGTCGGATAGAGCGTGCATCGAATTGCCGAGCAAATATGAAATTTGATCGCGAATTCGTCACAATGTATTTAACCCATTAACGTTAAATATTTTGCACGTTTGCACATGCATACCTTCGACGCCGTTAAAAAGAATCAAATCGCTTGAAAGAAAATTTGCTTCCGACTTCCGGTTGCCATATTGAATACGCCGAATTAATTTTTAGTACTCATTTGGATATGGTTTTTAAGGAAAAATAGTTTGTGTATGATTTCAATAGCATTCAGACCTATTGCTTAAAGGATTCCTTGTTAAAATTTTGATTTTTCAAAAAAAATCTTAAAAATTTCAGGCTTTTTTCCCTTAAATTGCGAAAATAATGATGCAGGAAGCGTTTTTTCAACTTTTTCTTCTCGGATTCTGAAAGTACCCAAAAAAAACTATCGGAAAACGTAGTTTGCAAATTTTTTTTCAAGCGTGTTGATTCTTTTTAACGGCGTCGAAGGTATGGATGTGCAAGCGTGCACATTTCACGTTAACATAATTATTTTAAAAACGAAAACTACTTAATTATTGATGGATCAGTTAAGTTTTCAAAAACGAAAAGATGAACTCTAAAATTTTAGAATCGGACAATAATTGTGGATTAAACTTGAAAAAATAGAAGTTTAAATAATTGGAAGTTTTGCATCCGTTAACCTTTGACTGGCAAGTATCGCTCTTACCTCCTTAACTTCATTCGAACATTGGTCTCATAATACTTTATACCCACAACCGGGCTTATAATTACGTTGTAATAAGTATAATTTATCATTCGCTTGTTTTAGCATTTTACACATTAGTCAAATATAATTAATTAGGACTTATTACAGCACATTTGAAATGTTGTAAATGATAATTAAAATATAGGCCAAAATTTTTCAAATGTTAATTTGTATCAAAAGTTAAATGTACATCGATTTTATAAGATTTACAATGATATTAGTTCAAGCAATAATTAAAAGTACTTCAATGTGTTGATAAAATACGATTAAATCAATTTGAATTTTTGGTGAAAGCCTTATTGACATAAATTTTATATATACGTATGTGACAAATACGTCCAAATATTTTAATTGCAAATCACATATCCACATCATGTTTACAGTCCGCACGATAATAACAAGTAATATGAAGCATAAAAACGACAATAAATCCGCTCATTACACCAAAGATCGAACTTGATCAAAAAATAAAACAATATGTCTCCCTTCACAAACATCAATACTGTCCACATACGGACAGAAAAAAAAATGCCTATATCGCATGAATACACTCTACGCGATTAAAACATGCAATTTTCATGTGACGCGTGCATGAATATATACGCGATTTTGATGTCACGACTCCCCTTGCAAATAACCCAAGAGAACAAGCCGTTGAAACGGTTTATAACCCGATATCATTTTTCTTTATTCTCCTCTCCTTATAATTGAAATAATGATTTATATTGTAAATAATTATTAAAATTAGTTTTGCCACTTTAATACCGCTAATATTTAATGCATCCATAGATGTTCGAGATCTAAATATAAAAACTATTAAAATATGTACGCAAATATAATGACACATAGGAAATAATATTTTCCTCTGCGGGATTACAATGTATACAATTAGTAATTATTTAGTATTACCTGTCTGAATAAAAATATATAGTTATTAAAATTATATTCGCGTACGTATTTTAAGAGTTAGTATCTATTTGGATCTCGAACATCTATGAACGGATTAAATGCATCAAGCCATTGAAATATTTATTTATCTATTGAATAATTTTTAGAATATCATATTTTCAGTACAAATTCTGCATGTGTATAGGAGAAAAGTATCGATTTTAGGAGAAATGCATGGCAAAAAAAAGATTATATTCGAACCCTTGTCGCGTGAATTGGCAAATCGAGGGTGCACGCGCTTTAACGTCTCTCTTGATCATTGTTACACATAATAAGTATCACCATATGGAACTTATACGAAAAATTTTCAATTTAGAATTACGGGTAGATGCATTTATTATATGCATATATTTTTTTACACTCATGTATTTCCTTATAAAAAAAGATGTATTTTTATTTTTTATGCTAAAAATTTTAAATATTTTTCCAATTTTACTCAAACTTCGAGATAGATATAATATTACATGTTTCAAATGAAATGGTACATTATATGATTTTTCCATATTTAAATAAATACACTAATATCTTGCTTTTCGAATAATTTATTAAATAAAATGAAAAATAACAATTTTTCAAAGTAATAGTAGAGGAAAAATTAACTAAAAAAAAAAAAGAACTTTGACCGAAGGTAGTGTCGAACCCGCATTTCCTGCGTTTTTCAGCCTTTTTGGCGCGGCAATCTCCTCCCCGATTTGTTCGAACAAGATAACTTCACATCCACATACTTTGAGCATGGGGTTGCCATCGGTTTTGTGCGTCGGTCGACCCATGCAAATGTAGCGTGAGTGCGATATTCACATGGGGAATCGTGACGCCAAAAAATTCATTGATTCATGCACGCGTCGCATGAATTCGATGCCTTTACCCCTTTGCTCATTCACTTCCGAATTGAAGGAATTTTCATGCACTATTCGCACGATTATTCTCTCCGTGGCACGTATAATTGACAAGATTGAAATACTTTATTAAAGAATACTTTATTATTCTTTTGAATCGCAATGTAAATATTCAGGGAATAACGAATGATTCTAGACACGATATCACAGTAGCATTTTCAAAGCGAGATATCTCAGAAATTTTCTCGGTTGGCCTGTTTCCCGTTGTATATATCCCAATAGAAATCGTGAAAACCGAATCAACACCGGAAATTTCGTTCAACGTAGATGCCCCGTTGGAAATATTGAAGAGCGCGACGAAAAGATTTACCAACCTACACGGCTTTATCCCCAAAGTTAACACAATGCTGTATCGGAAGCTGTATGTACACGCGCGTTCATGCTTCGACAAATTTTAAAAAAAAAGATCAGAAAGCCGTACAAAGAGTGTCATAGTCCCAAGCAATAAGTGGCAGGATCCATTTTACGACATGATCCGCAGTAGCAATACGGATAAGCAACGGATTGGATTCCCGCTATGGCAGGAAGACGCGTAAGTGGTTTTCTCGCGAGAAGCAATATAATACAGACTCTCTCTCTCTTTGTCAGGATTCTCGAGTTAGAGAGATTTGCAAGGGATATCTCTGGGCTTGTCGAAAGCTGTCGGGTCTGTGAGAACGAAACAATCGATTCCGTTGGTGTATAAGAGCCTCGGATCCAGTCCAAAAGCATCGCGCGCCAGTCCACGGAATATATGCGCAATTAACGAAGACGAGTCGCTTGCGCATGCATGACGCGAGACAAGGTTTTTAATATTTCATGAGGCGAGAAAGGAGTCGGTGCAAATGCCGGGGGGGCCGCCGCGCGCGGACCCTATGACTTCCTGGAAATTGGAGTGGTCTCCAGGAGGAGATCTCGGTTTGCCGGGTATCACTTTTCCATTTGTAACTGGGGTGGGAATTACAGGTTGAGATTGAAGGGGCCGGGCAGTGCCGAGAAAGAGCAGAGAGAGAGAAAGAGAAACGGTTCTCGTCTGCGACTTTACAAGGTTTAACGCTTCTTTTTTTTTTACGATCGATAAATCCCTCCCTCGTTTTTTTTTTACAAGTACATCGCACGTTTTTATGCTTTCGCAGCTCTATTTTTTTAAAAGGTTTTGTTTCAAATGCTATCGTTGCGATAGCATTCTTTTGACATAGGTATTCCACTATTAAAAAATAACCCCCCCCCCTTTAACGCATTACAAAGGTATTTATTAAATGAAAAAAAAAACTATTGGGTTATAGAATCATTTGCCGATAATCTTTATGCCATGCGAAGCCGAGAATATTTGTTTAAAGATATAAAAGATTGAAATTTTTAATTGCTTTTTATTACAAGCATTGTTCATGTAAAATTCAATTTGATTGTATGAAAAATGAAAAGAATTTGTTACAGACATTGAATCTTGTGCAGTTAACGTTGAAACATACACGAAAAAAATTTCATAATGAATTAATAAATTTATTTGCTTAATTGTTTATTTACATTAAACGGGCAAAAGTCCTTTGCAAAAAAAAAAATTAATAATTAATATAAGCGCACGTAAATAATATCTGAAATATATAATCAATTTAAATTCTACATAGATGTGAATTCGCCATTATAAGTAGTAAATTTTTACTTCTGCGTATTACAAAAATTCTCGCTATTTTCGACACATTTAGAGTAAAACTTCAGTGATACGAGTTTGCGAATTTCCAATCTGCTAAAAATCCATAAAATATTAATTGGCGTACATAACTTACCCGGAATTTTTTACAAAGTCGCTCTATGCTTAACTTGGGGTCGGTCTCCAAAATATGGAAATTGCAGCGCATCACTCGCGTTATTCAAAATCCAAAGGATTTAGTACTCTGTCAGTAGCCGTTTCCGAAAACCAAGCCAAGGGCATAAGTTGAAACTTTATCCCCGACGATTGTTTAATAGTGAATCCAGCAGATCTTGCCATAGATTCTGGAACAATGCCCAAAGTTTGTCCAACGACACTCTCATTCATATTTTATAGGCTTTGTGCAATCAACATTTACAACGCGCAACCAAGATATCGCGTGTAGATCGATAAAAGGGAAACTAGTTTTATTTTGTTTTTATTCTTATTCATCTTTTTGCGAACTTTCATATACTCCGATTTCCGGAATAATACGTAAAATTAAATTCTGATATGCTTGTAAGGATACATAAACATACAAGAATGTATACCTATTATAAAGATTTAACATGATTTACATTTGAGCATAACAAGTTTCAGAGTGTTAGCGTCTAATTAACGCATTTGCATAAAGAACTGCTTATGCATGAGGCACATAACGCTGAGTTATTTCGTTTAGTCAATGCAGAAAACTAGAATTATAGCGATCAACAATAGCAATGCGTATTTGACTACATAGTTTAACTACGTGTAATCAAGACGGTAGTTTCCTTTGTCTATTGCGCGTGTCAAACAAAATGGTATGTGTAATAAGATTCATAGCTAACAAGGAAAGTTCACAACCTTAGTGTCACGGATTTGACTGAAACTTAACAGAGACATTGTTTGGCAAAAAATATGCGATATGTGTATCGGCGTTAGTGCCAATGGGTCTTAAAGGCCCAATTAAGGCCCATTTAATTAAAACATATGAAAAACCATTGTTGTCTTTAAAACTTTATTGCAAGGCCTATACATCATAGAAAATGTCGAAATGTAAAATTAAAACTACAGCTAATAAGGTTTGATTTACATTTTAGAAATATTTAGATTTCTTTAGTTATAAAGTATTTTTCGTTCAAAGTTTTAAGAGAAATCTATTATAAAAACAACATTCACGATATGTATATATATTTCTTGCGAGCGTATTTTTTACATTAAATCAACGAGACGTCTGTAAAAAAATATATACAACGTTCATTTGGTTACAAGTCCTTCAAACCATACCGGTTTATAGCATAGCAATGACTAAATTTCCATAAAACCAGTGCCATGTATTGAAAAAAAAACAGAATTGTTAAAACAAACTTTGTGCAGTAAATTGAAGATTGTAGCGCGTTACATGTTTTTTTAATAAATATTCCTAACCATCAGGACGAGGTATCGAATCACTAAAAGTTTTAATATACAAACATTTTACAAGTATAACCTCAAATAAATTTGTATATATATATATTATATATATATATATACCTCAATCTATTGTTAACTTTTCACTAAAACAATATTTTTTTATACACTCAATTAGTTTAAATAGCCTTATTTTATATATTATATTTCTAATTTCCTCGATGGCTTAACAAAAATAGACAAGTAAAATCAATTCCTAAATTAATTGATTTAAATATACTACATTATATTTTAAAAATATTAAAAAGTATATCTTTCTAAAAATGCAATTACGCTAAAATTTATAATAAACGTATTACATTTTAAAACTGACTTTTTTCTTGACTTCAATGCACATTGAGAGAGTTCTATAAAATGCATTGTAGAAAAGAGTGTTTTTCGAGAATTGACTCTCAGGATAAACAAAAAGTTCATGACAGATTCTGGCAATGCGGTAACTATCAATCTGGAAACATGATGATTAGTCAAATGCTTATAAAAAGGAGCTCCTCTGATACTAAACAAACACAATGGGACATTCGTTTTCATTATGAAATTGGAGTCATTACTGTTTGTAAAAATTGTATATGTAACGATGTTGGTATTGGAAAGAAAAAAATAGAAACAGTACAAAAGAAAATTATTATGATTAAAAGCATGGAAGATAAACGCTGTAAGCACGGGAACCAAATTGTAAAATTAACTGAAGAAGTTAAAACATTAATTCAAGAACATTGTTGTAGCCTTCCACATTCTGAATCGCATTATGCACGGGAAGATACAAAACTAAATTATTTTAGTGATAAAGCATTGAGTCTCCATGATCTTTGTAACACATTTCTAGATTATTGCGTAGCTGTGGCAGGAAATTGTGAAATTCCAATCGATGAGTCGACGACCAGTAAATATTTTAATCATTACGTCAATTTTTCATTTAATTTACCGCGTACCGACGTTTGTAACCTTCGTTATGCGTATGAAACAAATGGCTCTGAAAAAAATAAGTACGATGAACATAAATTTCAAATAACGCAGTACAGAAAAATAAAAGATTTCATGTTATCAAACGATCAAATTTTACACTGCGAATTTGATTTTGGTCAAAATCTGGCCCTTCCTAAGCTTCCGGTAAACGCTCAGTTTTTTCGTCGACTACTTTGGTTATATATATTCTATGTTCATATTTACAAAAATAATCGGAGTTACATGTTTTATTTTATGGAGGGTAAGATAAAGAAAGGATCTAATACTGTATGTAATTTATTATTATTCGCGATCAAAAAAGAAGTAGAACAAAGTTATAACAATAAAATTTTTTTATACTCTGATGCGACAGGACGGCGTAATCGTAATTATTTATTGCATCAATTTTTTTCAATAGTGTTTACTGAATTGCAACTCGAAATACACCATCTTTTTCCCGTAAGAGGTCATTCATACTGTCAATGCGATATAAATTTTGGATTGTATGGAAAAAAGAAAAAAATGAGAGAAAGAATTGAAAGCATTGAAGAGTACGTAGATTTAATTGAATCATCGCGAAATCCACCTTTTGAAATGATAAATGCAACCGAATGTGACGTAAAAAATTTCGAAAGTTTATCAATCCCTAACAAAGAATTGAAAAATATAAAAATAAGTAAAGTAGTAAAAATTGTCTATTTTCCTAATGCGCAAGTAGATTTATATTATAGTTATAATGGAAAGCCAATTACAATTAGAACTGAAAGAACTATTACAATGGAAAATTTAAATAAAGCGTCACCTGCAAGAGACGTGGGAATAACCAAAGAGAAATACAATGATATTAATAATTTGCGGCAATATTGTACTTCCGCTGGACAAAATTTTTACGAAAATTTCGTAGGAACATCTATTATTAAAGGTGAAAAGATTAAACAAGAAAATTCAAAAGGTATTAAAAAAGAAAATGTAAAAAAATAATTAAGAATAAAAAAGATACAAATTTGCGCAAAAAGAAATAATAAATTATAATAATACTTTATACGTTACGTTGCCGTATTACGAATATATTATACAAATTTTGTAAATAGTTATGTCAATAAATTATCTTTTTCATAAATAGTATGTTTATTGGAGTCTTTACGTTAGCAGTAATTACAAAAAATAAGTTTTGTAGTAAGCGTCGGAGTAGCACAGGGAGCCAGACTCGAGGCCACGACGAAAAAACTTCCCTGATTCTAAAGGAAGATTTTCGTCGCTGCAAATTTTCATAATGTGAAACTTTCTCACACAACTTTTTCGTTTGAACGTATGCTCCCAAATTTTCGGAAAAAATATTTTCTAAAATCCCATATACGGCCCTGATATATTTTTAAAATTTTTTAAACTTTCTAACAGTCGTAGAATATATTGAAGAATATTGTGTATAAACATCAAGGATAAATATTAATTTTCGGCGAAAAGCTAGCGAGTTGAAGTAAAAAATATAATAATTTTCTTTTAAGCAAAAAATTCCGTTTTTCTTAAATAAGTAAAAAATAAAAAATCCTACAAATTTGTGTCCAATGCAAAAAAAGATGCACAATAAAATTCTCTACAAGTATGAATCATTAAATCGTTTTCAAAATTCGTTCCGTGGACAATAGTTTTCAGCATTTTCGAGCGCAGATCCCCTTATTGTATCCGGCCCTTCAATTATATATATATTGAAATTCATAAAAAACAAACTTTTAATTAATGAAACTATAAAAACAATAAAAAATTCAGATTTGATGTATGCTTACTTTTTATGGACTACAATTGGTCAAAGTTCTTAAGGTGTAAATTAACATTGGGAAATTTCATTGTGTAATTACATTATGCAATAATTGGAATAATATAAGCTTTAGTAGGGGCGTGATCGCGCACGTGAATCGTTTATTAACATTCAATTATTAAAACCAAATTATTTAACATGACTGATACTTATGTAATAATTATATCAATGTATATAATATATGCTGATTATGAGAAAATTTTGTCGGCAATTCCAGCGGTATGATTTCGAATACCGATCCTACTTAAAACAGAAGCCCTAATTTGCTTAGAGAGGTATTAGACCATGAATGATGAACCCTTTCAGATCTGCAACATTATGCAATTGCTATAACTGAAATGGCAAGCATCATGGTGCAGTGAACAGGAATTAAACAAAATACTTTGACAGCTCTGGTATCTAAAAGATCAACAGTATTGAAATTCCAATCATTTCAGGTGTGAAATAGAGCTTTACAGAATAATATAATTTACTAAAATTTTTTATATATCTGATGGGATTTAATGTCAGTCAATTTTCGTTATATAATGTCTAAACGTCACAAATTTATTATTTTAAAAACAAATAATAAGGCAAAGCATAAGATTAATTGATTTACTTATGGTTAATATTAATATTTGTTAGCAAATTCTAAATTTCTTTTAGATTACGATTCAGCATTACTGGCTGTAAAAATTTTATGATGCTGTGAACATCATAAAATATAAATGCTTATTTGAAATTTTTTTCAAAGCATCTTTTATGATTCCTCTTTAATTTGTAATTTTGATGGTTGGAGCCTAATCATTAATATACAATTAGATTATTATTTATTATATACCGATTGTTATTATCATTTTTAACTTTGAAATACATTAAATATAATAAAAAATAGCACACTGAAAAAACAATCCTTTTGCAGGAAACAGTTTTTTTTTGTAATAAGTAGTAAATCGTTTTATTACAAATGGAAAGGAAAATATGTTATGTTATTAAATGAAAATTGTTTGTCTTAAAGAATTTATCTTCAGTGTAAAAGTATTTATGCGTTGCTGCTTTTTGAAGAGAAAATTGTGGCAAAAAGTACATTTTTTTCTAAGTGCAAAACCTCTCTTTGAACGGTAAATGACATTTCACTGAGGATTTTAAAAAAAAATGATGTAAAATGAAATAACTTATTTACTCTCAACGGATACCGACAAACTTGATTTTGTAGAGCAGCATTTCACCTTTTTAAGCAGAGTTTTCTTTCTTTTCTATTTTCAAGATGAAAATTAGTCCCTCTTTGAAATTCAATATCGCTGAATAATTAGTCGTATATAAAAAGCAATTTACCAACGCTTCTTTTAAAATAACACGTAATACCGATAGCAATTAGTTACAGCTTTGAAAAGGCAATTCTAGCCTTTATGTACCCATCAGACAAGTTTTCCTTTACGAGCCAACAGAATAATTCAAGCCGTAAACCGTTTCGTCTGAAAGTACCTTTTTACGCAAAACTGAATTAACGGTGGTCTACGAAGGCCGCACGTAAAACAAGATAGCAAAAACTAAATAAATATCGTTTCTCTTTGGGCAACAACATTTTCAAAGGGTCTGCAAAGTAACACTCGCGCGAGTTTGATTTCCCAGCGAAAATCGAGCGACCAATATAAACACGCTCACGCTGCTGAAATACAATCTTTCCGTGGGTATCGTAAAAAACAAACGACACACAAAAAGGTACAAATGCCGCAGCCAATTTTTCGTTTCAGTGCTCCCTTTCCTTGCTCTCGCAGAATCTCTCGCGTCGAAACGTACAGCGCCACACACACACACACACACACACATACACAGAGATGCACGTGTACGTGTAGAGTCGAGCCAATTATTCGTGGCTGCAAGCTCGGCGCTTTGTTCCCGGCTAGCCTATTGTCTCAGGAATTTGCAACACTCAAACGCTCGCTCGTGTGTGCACGTAGACGCGTAAACGCGTAGCAGTTAAAAGCGTGAACGCGCTGCAGCGTGCGCGACAGCACGGAACACGACGAGCGCGACATGTAGCTCTGGATCAAGACGCAAAAGGATAAAGCTCTCTGCTTCTTTTTTCCTCTTTTTTTTTTTTAATTATTGCGCGATCGTGTGTACGAGAAATACTGCGATTTCGAAGATCTTTGGATTATGGTGACGCTTGTAGATTGATTTTACGTTTTTAAGCCTTGTTAATTCGTTATTCATAATGAATTGAAATAGATTTTCCAGAAAGTGTTGGAATTTAAGCTGAAAAATTCGAATAAGAAGAGCAATTAAATTCTGTCGAATTATTTTATTTTTTTATATTACCGTCGCTCTATTTACGCTATCTGCACGTGGTGCTAATCTGTGACGAAGGTCTACGGTGTATTTGCAATCAAATAAATGTAAATCGATTGCCATCAAACGCAAACAAACGAGTCGATGATGTCACGTCTAGCTCTTGCGAAACCAGCTCATCTATATACTCGGAAAATATTTTAGGCAAGTCACTGCTTTTTGTCAAAGTCATTTTTACGCGGCCGAACGAATTTGACCAAATAATTTTCCACTTCCATGTACATCTATATCTTATATACAATACCAGTACGTATACAAAAGCTAATAAACTGAAAAAATGTTGAATCCATCGATCTACTCAAAAGAAAAGAATTCTGATCAAAGTATTCCAATAACAATGTTTTTTAAATTATAAATAATACTCAGAATGCAGGTCATGCAGGATACTATATCTTCGCGAGCAAGTTATATAGATTCATATGGCCTCATTTTCTGATCTGTTATAAATAGTTTCAATTGTATCTTTACCTTGTAAAAAATCACTGTATTTGACACTTGAAATAGACAATGATCGTTTTTAATCCTTATTAGAAAATTTATATATCAATACATTTTTACCATAAGCTTTGAAATTCTTAAATTCCTGGTAGGCAAACATATAATCATACAATAGCTCGTATTTATAAGTATAATTTATATTATATACTAATTCTTTGCATTACGCATTGAATTCTTATTTTTTTTGTTCTTCACATTCATCGTTCCAATTACAAATTGATTAAAAAACTGTGGATATAAAATAAAAAAGCACGATTTCTGCAGTTTAATTAAAATTTTAATTAATACAATTACGATGTAAATTCAATTTATTTGTAGTAACTAGCTGCATAAAAGTTGAATTAATGGCAGAATAGTATTCAAATTTTAATTGAGTTTCGAAATTTTTTAACAACCCTGAACTATTTCGAAAAACGGTAATAATCGTAATAAGATGTGATTTAAATAGATGATACTTTGACGAACAGATCGACGGTGTATTCGAATCAAATACATTTGTTGCATTTGGGTTACGTCGCTTCGACATTGAAACGATCAATTAGGAAAGTCACACACACACATTCGATATGTATACATGTGCGTGCGCATACTACGCATAGTTTATACTTATGTGCAGGATAGTCTGTTGAGAGCGCCACTGTGACAGGACCAGATCACATGCCACCCTATCTACGCGAACCCTTCCACTGAACATTTAATAGTAAACTTTCGATAGAAAGCTTTGATTTTATTTTCGTTTTGTTATTCTGGCGAAATGTTGAAACATTTACGTATTTGGTAAATAGTTACTATTGTTGTAACAGCTTATCTTATAGTATTTTAAGTAACAATTTTACATGCATTTCATATAAATATGGTTTTATTAAAATTGCTAAAATAGCAAACTAGTCAATTATATAAGCTACAGACGTGGTGGCTCAAACCTTGCAATATAAAATATTAAATGTTATCTCTTATTCGAGTATATAGAGTATTTGTTTAATTTTTAATGGCTGCTTCAAAATTTATGTTGAATGCATTGCAGAACGTTATGGAAATGAGCCTCGTCAGCTATTTTAATCGTTTCCTTACAAAGGCACCAATAAATGCGGGTACTCAATTAATCCTATACTATTAAATAAAATTGTCAATTTAATTCCAGTCGCAAAGAATCGATAAAAAGAAAGCTGACCCCAAAAAGTGAAGTAAAACAACCCAATAAAGAAACAAACAAAGCTTAAACAAGACAAGTTAAGCAGATTGACAGAACGTGATCGGGGAAATCCCTCGCGTGACTCTCTGCCTCTCTCGGCTGCAATCTAACCATGTGCGCGCTTAATTAAACGGTGCAGCTGCACATTTGCCAGGAGCGAATAATTTTTCTTAATTGAATTAATAAAGTGGATGATAAAGTGGGGCGGCGCGCGGGAAATATGTAATACAACTCCGACGATATATTAATGCAATCGGTGCAGAGGGTTTATTACGCGCTTCGGAAAATCAAATTTCCTTTACACCATTCTCTCGTACGCTGCTGCTCTTTAGAGAGGAGTTATGTACAAAGAGACGTGTGCGCGAATCTGACGCTTATCTGGGTGACTGTATATAATGTGTATGCCGCATGGGGAACTGGGATTTAATCAGTTTGGAAACAATGAACGGTCGGTTTTGACAGAAAGCTGGTGCCTCATCGACTGAATACGGAAAATGTGTAGACCTATTAAATCAAAGAGACGCTTTTCAACTACTTTTGTACAACTTGTAAGTATGTATATTGTTGTTGCGATCGTATCGATTGTTGAACACTAGTGTAGAGAGAAAATGATTTTAATTAACCAAAATCAAATTAGTATGATAGTTAGTAATTAGATTCGAAAGTTATCCTTATGTTCAATGAACGCTTCACATGCCTATCGTTACAAACGCGTAGGTGTTCGAATTCTCACCCCATATTGCACTGATAAATGCCTGATCATAAATCAACTCGGTTTATTAAAAGTTAAAAACGTTCGAGCTTTACAAAACTGTTAGCATCAATTATTAGAAATAACTTTTTTCTTTGTTTCAATCCAATTTTTCCGTTAGATATTAGAATTTGGTAAGCTATCGTTGTTTCGAAAATGTCTACGAGTATTTTGATCTGCAACGTATAGATCTTAACAAATTTAAATGACTTTACGCTGGAGTTTTTAAGATATTCGACTTCAAAGTTCAATATTAATATACTAGCTCTTATTTTTTTGTAGATTTTCTAGTTGTAGAGTGTAATTTGATTTTAAATGGTATCTGAGAAACTCCTGCAAGATTCTAGTTAAATATATATTTGAACGTACGGCATAAACCAAAATTAATTATTGAGAATTAATTAATAATTGAGAATTTGAGGTATTTTTTTATTTTTAACTTCGTATAAGCACGTTTAAGTGAAAGATACAAAACCTCGTGAAACTTTAATCATAGCAAGAAAAAAGTAATTCTACTTCACTCTACGGTTATAAAACTTAATTTTATTTTTATTATATTGCCAATAATTCACCATAAAAAGTAATGTTTCCCGTCTTCCTTTAGCGAATCGATGAGAAATACTTTAACAGACAATCGAAACTTTGTAAAAGCTAAATTTTATATAAAATAAAAAAGCTGCACTCTAAACCCTAAAGAGTAAAAATTGGCGCAAAAAAGTAGAAATTTTGTGATTCTCCCTTTTCAAAAGTAGAAAATACTAGAATCGCTCGTTTGAAAAGAGTAAAATTGACATTTTCCTCTTTTGAAAAGGATAAAATGGTTTTCCCCCATTTCAAAAGAGTAAATTAATAAATTTCTACTTTTTAAAAGTAGAAATT
>UELU01140033.1:0-33036 GCA_900490025.1 Megastigmus dorsalis | reverse complement strand
GAGTAAATCTGCTTATTTGCTCTTTTTGAAATTCGGGATTAAAATTTCTACTTTTAAAAAGTAGAAATTTATTAATTTACTCTTTTGAAATGGGGGAAAACCATTTTATCCTTTTCAAAAGAGGAAAATGTCAATTTTACTCTTTTCAAAAGAGCGATTCTAGTATTTTCTACTTTTGAAAAGGGAGAATCACAAAATTTCTACTTTTTTGCGCCAATTTTTACTCTTTAGGGTTTAGAGTGTGTTACTAATTTTATAATGCTATTATATCGTTCATTTAAACGTATTTTATATCGCTACTAAGCTAAAAAGTTTATTAAGTGAGCTTTAAAATTAACGTAAATATCGTGCTGCACGACAAAAGTTAAATCTAGTTTTATTGTAGAAAAATAAGTCTTGAAATAGAAAAATTCACTCAAAATAAAAACAGTTTTTATTTGTAATAAAACAAATATTACGTTATTGAGATTAGATGCTCTTTCCATTTTCTATGTTATTTAAAGAGATTTACTAGCGTTGGCCACATGAAAGGGAAGATAGAAACGCCTCATTTTCCCACGCGCCCGCTCCGCTTACCACGTATTCCCCTCTCCGCGCGTAACCTAAACAAAACTCGCATACTTGTTTGCAGTTATCCGAAGGAACCATCTCTTTGATTTTCTGCGAAACCCCATGCATAAAACATACAAACATTTGATAATTACCATGAATTTAATTTTTTCTATTTTTTTTTTATGCCTATGTATGGTTCATCAAAGAGCTACAAGAAAACGCTAAGGTTTTATTTTATTTCATAAATTATTATTCGGTTATGGATAATAATAAAATATTTTTTATAATGCATCCTTTATGAACAAAATCGAGAGTAAAATATCGTCCTCGTTTTAGAATTGATTGATGCATATCTCCCAAAACTTTTTCAAAGTTTGGAAAAATACCCAATTTTTTTTCTACGTAAACAATAGTATCATTGTATTTTTTTTATTTGTGAAGTTCAATGCAATTGTAAAAGATTTTTACATTTATTTTTTTTTTGTGTATTTTCGAGCATTTCACTTTTAGTCTTAGAAATCTGTTACCGCTGCCTCAATTATTATTTGAAAAGCATGTTTTGACGTTGAAGTACTCATTACAGCTGGTGTAAATAAAGGAAAAATCTCTAAACACGAGACACTCCATTCATACCTTGGCTTTTTGCGTCAAAAAATGAGTTGTGAAAACATGTCTTTCTACTAATTATTTTAGTCAAATTACAATATTTTAATCATGATTTAATTGCTTGTGTGATAAATGATAGTAGTTAAATAAATTAATTTTTATAAAAAAATGTACGATTTAATTAAAATACTAAGCATTTTTTTAAAGCTAAAGCATAACTTTCTATTCCTCATAAAGATTCATGTGCGGTGTTTATTAAATTTATTGACAATTCCCTCGGCAGTGCTCGCATAGCACAGACAAGTGCAAAACCACTTTATGCATAATATAATATATTTGGATCGCCCATTTACATTTTCAATTGGCTCTCATGTACAGCAATAAGCCAATTAAAACGTAGTTAGTAATTGCACTCATTTTCGGTTCGTGAATAAATTTACATTAGTTATGGAACTAAACTCTTTTTCTAAATTGACATCCATGCCATTCATACCGCTTTGTAATTTATATTCAATTTTAATATAATTTACTGTTTCTCTATTCAAATTATCAATAACTCGCACGTACGTTCATAGTCATAACGTGGCTTTGACAAGCTCGGAATATATTAAATTCGAACTTTAGTTTCTTATTAGCGGTTTAAATGCGAGGACGGCCATAAATTATACTATATTTTTGAATTGTTAATATTTATAAAAAAGACGGGTTTGCTGTAATTTAGATAGTTGATTATTATAATTTAGTTCGAGTTAGTTATTTACTGTTTATAATTATGTTATTGGTTTATCAATGAATGTGAGAGAGATTCCTATGTAAATATTAATCATCTGTAGTATAATTGTACTGCTAAATAAATGTATTTTATTGCAATGCCGGTTCAGGATGTTTTGGAAATATTCGTGAGACTTTTAAAAGGAAAAAAAGTTAATATAAATGGAGGTATTATCGTGAATAATATAATAAGTAGTCTAGCCTAATAGTCTAGTCTATCTAATAAACCTGGTGTATATCTACACTAAGGTTTGAAAATGCTAAAAAAATAAAATATAAATATATAATATATAATAAGTAAGTTTTAATTCTTTTTCTCTCTCGCACTCATTGCATAAAATTTTAAGTGCTAAAATTTCATGCGGTTGTCGATCTTCGGTCTGTAATTTTTTGATATGGCCAAATTTTTATCTTTGCTTTGGTCTTCTGGGTGTTTTTCTTGCATCCTTATTGCAGCCAGATGTTGGATTTTAAGTTGTTCTCTAATTTAGATTATAGTTTCATGTTTCATATTTTAAACAATAAATTTAGTGTAGGATTTATGTTTTAAACTTATTTTTAGTATTTATTTTATTATTCTGGATTTCATCGCGTCATATAACAATGTACAACCCTCATTCTATTTCTATTTAATAATTTAATTTATTCCAATAAAAGCATCAGTTTTACAAAAAAAAAAAAGAATATAAAGTATAATATGTGACAAAGACACACAAAAAAGGTAGAGTATCCAAGTAAAGTATGGAGGCGAGCAAAATAGAAATATTCGCGCGCTCAAAGCTAGTCAGTAACTAAACGAATTATATATAAGATATAAGACATAGCTTGACGTAAAGTCCTCGAGCGATTGTAGGCGAGAAGTTCTTAAATTAACGTAGCTTTCGCATCGCTCTGGATGAAAAAGCAAAAGAAAAGCGAATCTCACATTTCACTGGCAATACCATCGCCCGTGCAGAAATATAAGAAATGCTTAACCGTGCAGAAAGGAACTGGAAGCGATTCCGAGTATTACATGAATTATTATCAATCCTCGATGTACACCGATATATATCAAATATTCGATGGATCCGGAGCATACATATGACTCTCAAAGTATACATCAGAAATTAAGACCCGGAGTTGACAATTCTTCCGCATGACTCATCATGTGCTTCACTAATTGATGTAATTAATTTGCAGAATACGTAGCATTTGTTTATGGAGGATCGAAAAAGAAAATCAATCTGCATATTTACACAGTGACATGAAACTTCATCAAAATTATACCCGAAGAAGGATAATATTATTATGACTTATTTTCATTGTCAAACGCATTTTTTTTTGTTAAGCAAGTTTCATTTTCCTTGAATTTTCCAGGAAGCACAATAACAAACGCTTTATCCAACCAATTAAACCAACGTAGCCGGAATCCCCTTGGCTTAGATTTAATAAAATCTTTTCTCCGTGTGCAAATGCACGCAATGCTAATGAAAAGAATCTCACTGTCAAAAGAGCGCGAAGTGGCCGCTGTGCCGAGCAAGGCCGAAAAGGGAATATGTGTGTAAGGGAGGAGCATAATTCGAGTAAGCTGCAGAGAGAAAGAGAGAGAGAGAGAGAGAGAGAGAGAGAACAGAGAAGCGCAGAAAGTACAAGAAAGTACGCGAAGCACTGCCTCTCGGCGAAAACTAATTGATAGACTAAAAAGCACACTGAGGCACATAATCCAATTTCCCGTATAGGCTACGACTGCAGCATTTCGCGTCACGTTCACCGGGTAATTAGCGAACGAATGAGCCTGAGCGAGCTCAAAGATCCCTAGCTACTACATATCTATATATATTACGAAACAGATCTGCGTTCTGGTATTCGCATAATAACGGAAATGAAGGAAACGCCGGTGGGGCAGTTGAAAATACGAGAGAGAGAGCGGATGGCAATCCCAGAAGCTCGTGCTCGCTGCAAGCTTCCACCCTCCGCAACGATAATTATCCCCCCGCGCCGGGACACTTTTTTTTCTTTATATCCGATAGGTGCTTGTGTGCGTTTTGCTCAAACGGGCGGAGAAGTGATTTATATCGACGTGGCGCCCAGATTTGCATTTAACGAGGAGGCCGCGCGCGCAAAACGAGTATGCTGTGCTTAGCAGAGGGACGCGCGCGCTTGGGCATAAATTACCGCGCGCATAACTTATAATCCATTTGCTGCTGCTGCTGCTGCTGCTGCTGCTGCTAGGCGTTTATTTTACGCATTATGCTACTGTCCGTTTTGCGTTCCCCTTCTTGCGCTAAGAATGTGCGGTGGACTATTTGCGCATATTTCGGATAATGTATGCATTGGTGTATTGTCGCTGGAGCGATCAATCCGTATCGTGTCAATAGATTCTCGATTTAGCCTTCATTTTGTTTAATGCGGTACAGTCATCAGGATTATCATATGGAGTATTATTTTGTTTTTTTTTTCGTGTCTTCTCTTCGTGCGTATAAATTGCTTGTGCAAAGCTTATTTGTATTCTGCTACACTTATACTGCATGAAACCGTAGTTGGTTATCTAGGCCAATTGAATTGTTACCATTTGACTCTGGCACAGTGAACGAGTATTGTGTTTGAATTTGAATTTAACAACCCTTTGAAGTTTGTAGTATCAGCCGCAACACCTGCAATGTTTATTCCTCAATACATGTACTTACTTCAACATTCAAATATTGTCATGCTGCTGTAGTTGGTTGACTTGAAGCTATTGTAACAACCAATCCTAAGAGACAACGATAATGGATTGTCTTCTACAACGGTCTTTCGTTCGCTAATAGTCGCTTTTTCTAATTCCAGCAGGAAGCACTAATATTCCGTATAAGAGTTCGATTATACGACTTGAAAAAATTTGGATGGATATCTATGCGCGCGCAATTATCAAAATTCAAATAGGGTCTCCCGTTAAACTAGTGTATAATTTACCAACGGTTTTGAATTGCACATTTTTTTTTTAATTATTCAGATGCAAATCGCAAATCGATCGTCGCATATTTTGTAATAAATTAGAAATCGTGTGTTAATGAGTACGCTGAGATGTAAATTTTAGATTTAAGTTATTCTACGTTTTCCCGTGTCCTCTGTTTGCTTCCATGCTTAGAACGAACATTAACTTTGCGAAATGTGATAGTGATAGTGGAAATTTTTAAAACACAAGCATAGCTATGTGTTTTTTTAAAAAAGCTCAAAATACGTGTGTATAATATATATTCTATCTTGGAAGAATAGAAATAGTGTGTTTGATAAACAGCTTTGAAAATATAATGCGTATTATTTTTTGATGCGCAAGCCGATTTACTTTACAGAGCTGAGCACAGGAAAACACTTTGGTATGATAGCCGAAGAGTAAACTGCAACTTCGCCATTATTAATATTAAAAATCGAGTGCATTAAACAAGTGTTTAATTAGCCTCGCAATCCCTGCGCTGAGTTAGCAATACGCATTTCACAAATTGAGTTCTTCATAATTTCCAGCTACTGTATAAATAGGAATATTACGATACTTTTTACAATACTAATTCTTAGTTTTTGTCAAATGTTGCTCTTTTGAATTTTATTCAGGCAAAAAAAACAAATATGTGAATGTGGAGTAACTGTACATTCACATATTTTGATTTACACATGCACTTGCAAAGATTAAAGTCCCCTGCTCGTTTTTTTTGTTTCAGGACATCCCGATACACGTAACAATGATGACATATCTGCTAATCGCAGGCGACAGATATCGACTCCTGAGCGACCCAAGGAAGCCCCGAATCCCGGCATTTGTCTGCGCGCTCGGGACGTGGTTCTTCGCCAGCTGTATCGCCTTACCATATCCGATTTATACTACTTACTTAGACTTTCAGGTAATATTTCTTGCATGCCTATCGTATACCATTTCTGAGACTCGTTAAAACAATCGATGCGAATTCGGTGGAAGCAAATTTATTTCCAAAAAAAATATATGCGACGCAATATGAATATCGATATAATTGTGTTAATATAAGAAGACGTTGCATTTAAAATATTAAATGAGTAAATAAGTGCACCCGTGGCACTTTTTGATTTGATGAAAAAGTTGCCGTCACTGCGCAGAACAGAAAATGCTAATAGAATGTTAGAAATAAAATAGAGACTGGAGCAAGTTACTTCTGCGACAGGACATAATTAAGTAAATTTCTAATGCGCGGGTGAGAGATTTAAATTTACAACTCGAGCGACTGGCGTGAAACGCGCGTCAGTTACACATCGCGCCGTGTATAATTTCTTACCTTCATTTTGCCTTGGCCTCGAAGCTAAAAACCAACAGCAGGGCTCGAACTTACTGCTAAAGTACTAGAGCGTTAATAATGACAATTAAGAGCTTCTTCATTCAAAATTAACTTTGAAGTTTAAATTATGTGTACGAAAGCACAATGGCCGGTGCGTCAAGTAATATTCCGCACGAGTTTATTCCCGGTACGATACTCGAGCTGAATTCCGTCTTATCGGTTTTCCCCAATCGTGCTATCTCTTTCCCTCTCTTTTTTATAGTTAAGGTAGAATCTACTCGGTGTATAGTTAGAATGGGAAAAAAGTATTGGAAGAAACGAGAGACGCACGATGTCGGAGTTTTAATGGCTTATACTACTGGGCGCTTCGTGGAAAATTCCCTCTCTCTCTCTCCTCATTTTTTCTCTAATATCTGTACCTATCTATCTATATGTTTATCCACATGTATTATCTGTACATCTATATATCACTCAAAACTCATTTCGACCGCTACATACAAATACAAACGGGAATTTATATTCTACGAAAAAATCATTAGTTTAATTTTCGCTTTGCCGTTCCTTATTTCTATTTCTCCTATTGTATCTCTCCTCCTCTCCGTTTATACTTTATCTTTCTCTTTCTCTGCCTCTTCTCTATCTTTGTGTTTTATTATCATGTTTGCTGCTTGAATTTATAAACCCAATCTGTACTCTCATTTTGTTACTCTATATTAATTGTCCGTTTGTATGAAATTCATATATAAAAAATTAATTTTTGCAAAGTACATAATAATTTTGATGTATTTCGTATAAAATATTATTTTAAATCGGTATAAAAAATGTCAGATTTAATTGGGTAAATACCGAGATAATAGAAAATCAATAATTACAAATTTTAATTAAATTTATTAAGAAGCGAGTATATATTCTCTGGAGTTTGATAGATTTGTCCATATGCTTTTCATAAACTAATAAAATATGCATTCAAATTACACTTTATTTTTTTTTACAAATTTTATTTTTATTTTACAAATTAATCAGCATTTCTTTTCATCTCTGTCTAATTGATTATATTTCTAACGCGGTAAAATAATTTCGAATTACCCAGAAAGCGTGGAATCTAATTTAATTAGGTATTTCAGACATTTCTATTAAAACATTTTATATAAAATTAATAATTATACATAAAAGAATTTCAGTTATAAGTAATTAACGTAAATATCTGAACATTTTTTAACGTTGCACGACTATCATAATTATTAACACGAAATACAAAGCTTCCTCTCCGAGGAAGCGATAATTAACGGCTTCTGCAATACCAAACAGCCACTCGAGCTAGAAAAAGAAAACTTTTTTTCGAAATGTTTGAAAAGATATATTCATTGGCAACTCTCATTTGCTCTGCTCTTGAAAATAACCGAGAATATGAAAGGAAGGCAACAATGCTAGGTTGACGATGCCAAATGCAAGGAAAACGAGGAGATAAAAAGAACTGGGTGAGAGAATTAAAATGAAAATATAAAGGATGAGGTAGAGAAGAGTTCAGTGAAAACAGCAGAATTTGGACAAAACTTTTTTTTTAATTTACGGTTGACCACAATTTTTATATTTTAATAAAATAGCCCATAAACAGAATATTTCTGCTGTTAATAGAGGCATAAAGTTTCAATTTGGTTTCTTTTTCATATCAAGCATAAGCTAAAATATACGTATTTAATATAAACTCAAAATGGAATATAATTCTGGTAGAAACACTTTCGCTCTGTCATTATATGACAGTATTCTTTGGCCGATATATGACACCGTTTCAAAGGAATTCTGACGTTTTAATACCATTCCAGAAACCTCTTATATCTTTAAAAAAGAAAAGGTTGCTTCTCATAGGCACAGATAAAAGTAAGTTCCAGAAACTAGCTTCAGCGATCCATCTAATCTTTCCAAGTATAAGAAAAGTCCGAAAAGTCCAAAAACAAACTGTTATATAAAGCTCTTATATTACACACACACATATATATATATAATCCACCGAGACTTTCGGCTAAATGCGCAATTACAATGTGCATTCGCACTTCGGCACACGCGCCAACACAAAGACAGTCTTTCATTATATTAGCTTTTACAGAGGACAGAGGTGGCGAATGAAGGAAATGCGTTAAACTCAGTTGTCTCTCTCTTATTCCGCAGAAAATCGACGGTATGGAACAAAGCAAACTGCCTATCCGAGGAGTACAGATGTGCATCGCCAACTTGAAGGAAGACATACAGGAGTACATGAGAAGCCTCTTCATCGGCACGTAAGTTTCAATGGAACGTATAACGCCCGCAGTGGCTTTCCGCTTGTCCGCCCGCACGCGGCTTTGTTCACTGTGCCAACTTGCCTCGACTATTGTCTACTCGATTTGGTCAATCGCTCGGATATACAATAAATAATAATAATAATAACAATGCTCATCATTTGACCCGAAATCAGTATTTGAATTATTTGATTATTAATTCATTGATTTCTAATTTGTTGATTTCTAAACATTAATAATATAGATTAGACAATTAGGCGTCGCAAGTTGGGTTGATTAAACGCGAAAGGAAACCGATAATGTTTCGATGTGGAATTAAGAAAATTAAATCTTTTACCCCGATACACAATACTTCTGTCTGTCAATTGATTGCGACAAAGTATAATTTGCAAAGACTAAAGCCAAAATTCTCATTTTTAACTAAGCGGCCACATCCGGAATATTCGTATCGCATCGTAGACACATAATTTCGTACGACAGTAATTGCACCGCGAGAGCGATACACGTGCTTAAAGCCGTACCTTCCAAAGACCCGCAGCGAATATCCTCAAAATCACCTGCAAAAAGTAAACTCCCAATCTCATCCAAAAACTTTAGGGATCACGTATATCCGATATACTTGTGATATCGCGAGCGAGTATCCGTTGCTTTATTCCTCCTCCGAGACGCTCAACTCTAATAATGCTCAATGTTTTGTATATACCCTTATCGCCGATACGAGCAGAATAGTAAAGATGTACTGCCGCGGTATATATGCTCGAGGTTCTTCTCTAAACCTTATATTAGGAGCAAAACCAAGCGCTTATTATTTACAAGATCCGATACTGATCTCACTCACGTCCGATGCATCACGTTTTCCTGGTGATTTTTGTTTTTGTTACCGCGGTTAAATCCCTCTTATCTCGTTCCCAATATTTTGGCTAAATCGCTTTCACCGTATATATCCCGAACTTTCAGCGCGTAAGCTTGACGTGTTCGTTAGACAGCAGCTGGGGCTCCCTCTCTCTCTCCCTCTGTCTTTCTTGCGCAAAGTGTGTAGCAGACGCTCTTTACTTTTTAATTATATCTGGGGTGCTCAGCAGCAGCAGCGGCAGGTGCGCCGAATCTAAGTGCACATCGCTATACATACATATATACGGCGTCTGCAAATTGCACTGCTATCTAGAGTCATAAGTTTCGTACGCGAGTCGTATATAACCTTCCGAACTTTTGGCTAAACCTGATTATAATAGGTCTGCACATCGTCGATCAAACTTTAACCATCAAAAATGGGGTTTCGGCGAGACATTTTTCGGTCGACTGTGATTATTTGCGACTATTGCATTTCTATAGGATTCCCGCTGAAAGAAAATATCGCGTATACAGTATGCAAAAAATTTTCAACTGCATAGTCAATGAATTGCGAATACTATAATATATTGCGAATAAAACCCAGAAAATCTATTACTCGCGGTATTCGATATCCTCTTGAAGTTTTAAAATATAGCAACATTCAAATGTATTCCGCGTTCACAGAATCTATGAATAAATGTAAATATGAAACCGATTATTGATATGCAAATTTACACGTATTATAATTATAACGTCATTATACCATGCGTACAGACCTTGAACTTATCAATTATTCGACTCGTCTTCTTATCAATTATTAAACTTTCTTCGCTGACACAGCTCCTAATTCATTCGTTCATCGAGTTCACGACTCATCGGGATAGCATATATGAAAAATTCAAAACTTCATAAAATCAAATCGCTGAGGTGGAACGTCGAAAAGCAATGAAACGTCGGAAACACAGGAGGGCGGAAATAATGCCGGCGCATTCAATAGTTCCGATCATGATTGATCGTGGAAAAATTAGGTCTCGTTTGTAAAACATTGACAAATGTGAAGCTGTATAGAGTGAAACACGTTTTCTCGTATATACTCGAGATTCTCTCCTTCGAGTTTTATTTCCAATCCTTCCACATTATACTCAACATCCTCTCAGCTGTATAATAACATTTATAAGCAGCGCAGGAGAAACCGTCAGTACTCCTAAGCGAGTATCTCAAATAATTTCAAAACATCTTGTCCAACCACCCTCGGTATAAATAAACTCGCAGAGCTTCAAAACGCATTACTCGCGCGGGTCTTAAAGAATCGACGGGCATCGCCGTTGCCGCGAAGTAAAGCACTGCAGGTTCGCCTGGCTTTGTTTCCCTCCGCAACTGTCTTACTTATCGCCGTTACGGTAACTTCGTCTCATTAATACTTTCAGCGAATTAAAAAAACTTTGTAACACCCCGGCATACTGCAGCGTCGCGCGAAGCCTTTAGAGCTGGGAATTCTTAATGTGTATATACATTCCACGCGTGCGCAAGTTTACGGGGGCGATCCTCGCTTTAGAAACTATATACGGAACGACCGAACAAAAAGGGAAAACAAGCTGCTGGTGAATAAGTAAGCATTACGAGAGGCGCTGGCGAGGATATTTAAATTCGCCCTCAGAGAATTTCTCCTCAACTTTTATCTACCGCAGACACACACACTAGTCGTAAAAAATATTTGCGACCTGGAAAAAGCCTCGAGTGCACGTATAGTAACCGCGGCAGATTTGCGGAAATGGAAATTGTTGTCGTGACGGCAAGAATTCGTTTACGCTTCTCTCTCTTGCCCTGTACGCGCTACTCGCGCCAATTATCGTACGTCATGCGCGCTAGAATCTCCCCCTACACCTTGGCCGAAATTTGCATAAGCGTCTCTCTCTCTCTCTCTGATGTGGCTGTCCACTGTGCTGTCGCATATACGTCGAGCTCCGATGCACAGTGATTCCCGACATCGGATTTTTTCGCGACCGCTCTCCTCTTTTTTCTCCCTTTCTCTCTCTCTCTTTCAACACTGTAACCTTACAAATATCCAGAATAGAGAGAAAGAGAGAGGGGGCAAAAAAGCTGTAACTGCGGCGGGGAAAGCTGCACGAGAGCCGGCTTATATACGCGGGCTGAGCGAACGCACTAAGAAGGACTTTACTCGGCTGCACCAGCTCGGAGCTTTTTAAATTTGGTTCTCCTTATATATATATATATAGATTCTCTCTCGTTCCCGTGGCTTTTTCCCTCCTTTCTTCGCTTTGTCAGGCTGCGCACAGGCCAAACACCCTTTACGGAATAACGGTTTCCTCCCCTCCACCTCGCGCTTTTTTCCTACATTCGCTCCTATTCTTTCGTTTTTATTGTTACACGGGAGCCGGTTGAGCTTGCGCTTTCGCGGCTAGTTTTATTCCGTAGCCTGTTTGTTTCTGTGTGTATAAGAGAAAACGTTTCGATCCGAGGTTTCTTTAAACCGTTGTTAAACGATCGGTAACTTATACTTGTTATTGGCAGGTCGGAATGGTTAATTCGAAATTCACCGTTTACGTACTCTATATGTCGTGAGGTTTTATCGCGTAGTTGGGGGAAAAAATAGCACTCGGATGCTCCGCCCGCGAATTTTATGTAAGCTTCTTATTCCAACGACAAATTCCCCGCCTAAAAGAGGCAGAGAGTTAAAGCCCTTCGCTTTCCATTTATGCCATTAGATTGATTTTTTTTCTGTTTTTTTTCTTCTGTTTTTCATAATTTGTGCTCGAGTTGAATTAGTAATCGGGAAATCGTGTAATATTTTCGTTTTATGCGTTATTAATTCCGCACGCGAATGTATTATAACAAATAATGTAGGTACGTCGTTTATGCTAGTCGCGCAATGCTTTTAAACAAATCCCTGTCGCATTCGTTGCATACATTATTAATTCAAACCATTAAAATGTGTTATTTCTTTAATTCAACGCGGCCGTTATAAACGTGTATAATGTACGAAGCGATTCTGTTTTAATAACATTCCGAGCAATTAATCAAGCCGTAAAATATTTAATTTCCATCGAGCGAATCGTTTGAGTTGACGATACAAAAGTATCGGAAAACTTTATTCGACTGTCCCATGGACTAGATCGTAAATTCCTGCACCGCGAGGCTATTGAAGCTTGAAATTGTGCCTCGTGAGACTCGGAACATATAAACTGTACTCCGCGTTAGCAATCGGCTCTCTCCGTCAACACAAATTTTTTTGTATCCCTAGTAATTACTTATGGTAACGCGTACGCGGTGGTAAAGATGAGCGAGCGAAGAGAAAAAGAACTCGCCTTACTTAGCCTGAAAATCAAGTTTGCGGTGTATACGTCTATAACGAGCCACTCGGTACCCCCATCAATTTTCTCCCAGCCGCGATATTGCTCCGGCTTGCTCGGGCGCAAAATTGCTTAATCCCACGTTTCCCAAGTGCATAAGCGCCAATCGTTAATCCTCGAATTTCTCTTTCTCTCTCTCTCTCTCTCTCTCTCTCTCTCTCTCTCTCGGCTTCTGGAAACCGGTGCAGCTACGTAGCGCCGCTGACGATAACGGCGTACCTCTACGTGAAATCCGGCCAGGAATTGCAGAATCTGGAGGGTCCGCTCGCTGTAGCCGTCTTCGAGCCACGGGCCAAGGACTCGACGCCGTATTCCAGGCAGGGAAGCAACGCCAGCAACGACATTGCGTAAGTTACTGTTTTACGTAATGTGCTTTGTAAGTTTCATTTTGGTGAGTGCTCGTTTTTGAGGGGCTGGGTGGGATCGAAATGGATTTTCTTAAAATCGATTGGGAAACTTCGAATTGTGGTTTCTAAGGTCGGAGGGATTGAATAAGTGAGGATGAGGTGATTTATAGAAGTAATGAAGCTGAAAAGTGGGTTTTTAATTAAATTAAGCTTTGTTACAATGAATTCATGCACATTGATATCAATTCATTTTGTATTTGAATTGAAAAAAGTATACCTAAAAATCAATATACCATTTAACAAATTAAAAATTCGGTTTATTAAATTTATAAAAGAAGTTGTTAATAACGTTTGGTGATTAAAAATCTCTGAGTTTAATAAATTGATTGAACTCGCAACGTTTGCAAATCACTGAAAATATGGGTTCTATTTATGTGCAGAAAGCGGAAATTTATGTAATAGGTAGTATTTTACGAGTAGATTGGTTCTGTATTTGATAAACTAATTTAAAATGTTCGCTACTAATTCATAGGTGCACTAATTGAATAAGTGCACTAAAATTGGATGTTTAGTATAATGCATGTATTGTTCAATATTAGATTTTCGACAATTTTCGTAACATTGAAGGCATTATTCCATAAAATAATTATAATGTGGTTGCCAGAACTATTTTACTAATATAACATTTTTTTTAATTTCCTACTTCAGAATTTAAATGTCGTATGAATTATAACTTCATAAAATATAAAAATATATAAGCCGAAACTTAATTAAAAGGAACTCATTTTAAAATAGTATACTTGTCGAGGCTTTACTTCGCTCGTTCCCTGCACTAAAAAACCAACTAATTCAACAGTGTCGAGCAATATTTTATTTCGCGAAAGCCTAAAAATAATGGAAAATTTCCACTACGAATGTTACCACCTAAACTAGAAAACATACGAAAAAAACACTTTAAAACTTCAAACTCTTTCGGTCGTATAGTTTGCACAGAGCTTTTATAAAAGAAAAACAAAAAAATATAAGCTTTTATGTACAATAACGAGAACAAACGTGACTACAGAGGAAATTTAATTACTAGGAAGAGGGTATAACACCACCGCATCTCAAGATCTCTTAATCATTAAATAATTACAGCCGCTTAACGACACGAAGTTTTCAAATGCTTTTGGTCCACAATTTTTACCTTGAATAAAACTTTAAAACAAACAAAAAAGAATCATTCTTTATATACCAAAATTAAACGTTTATACTTACAATAGTCTCGTACTTTTGAATATGTAAAAAATTGGATTCTTCCAAAAAGCTTTGCGGTCACGTTTATTCATGTGTACTATTATCGTTCGTAGCACAGCAGTATAAGTAGAGTATTTACCCACCGTATCACCTGTAACTTCGGAGCGTCAACTTTTTTCACTCAGCGTAAAAAATGCTCCTCGCTCTAGAGCAAGCCACTTGTCCGCAGCTGATGTGGCCTCCTTAATACTCCCAAAACTTTCTTTCAGACGTTTTGTAGATAAGAACAGTAGTTGAGCGAAGTGAAATCCGGTGAACCGCCCGAGTGTTTCAGAACTTCAGAACTCCGTGTAATAGATGTTTCTTTAAAAGGATGATTTAATTCAGGGGCTAGTATTCTTTATAATATTTTGATTATTTGACTTACAAAGGCTACCTCCGATTAGAGTGTACGGGATGAAACAAAAGAGTTCTTAAAATAAAACCTAACTTAAATAGAATTCAATAGAATATTTTAAAAGAATTGACAAGTCAATACAATTCATTCCTGAATTTAACAAGCATTTTTATTCATAATGGAAAAAGTAACAGATAGAATCATGAAAATGATGATTTTTTCAAACGAGTTTCAAAGATTACAAGCAAATTCAATAAGCAAACAGAAATGCAAACTTGTAAAATGAAAAGTATATGAAGTTATAATGCGAATGAAGAAATAAAAGCTTTATATGTCAACGCAATAGCATGATCCCTGTAAATTTACTACCGCGTTGCAATAATACATGAAATTTATTTGTGGAAATTTCAATAAGTTACAACATGGAAAAATAATATATACTCTTTTGTATAAATATATGTGATATAAAATTTCAAAGCGATATATGAAGCCCTTTATTATGCACATACACGTATTGTTTACATACTTTTTGCCTGAAATTATTTTGGAACTCTGACTGAATCCCGACTGTTTTATATACTTTCCATCGCTCACTCTTTTATGTTTTGCATTTCATTAAATTTGCACCAGCATTTTATCTTCAAAAATATATAGTCGCAGCAGTGCCCGAGAAAATAAATAAAAGCCGCGTTGTACGTTAAGATGAAAGATGCGCGGCGAGCTTCAAAAATAATTCTCAAGGATTGATGGTGAAGTACTTACATAAGAAAAGAAGCATATAAGCTACTCAGGCAGTCTGACAGAAAATATAATGCGACGGGAAAGTCACTTTGACATCCAGTCTGATTACCGTAATAAGGCACGAATATATCGTACGAAATGTTGTACTCCACACTCATAAGCTTCCTTCCAACAATAAGTATACAATTATGCTAGGAAACGTCAGGATTTTTAATTCACAAATTTTCGTGCGATAACAATATCCGTTCGGTCGTACTTCATTCCGACGCGATTCAAATTGATAAAAGCACCAAGGCACAATAAGAAGACATCATTGTAAAAATGTATCTCAAGCAAATGTATTATATATGCTTTACGATTTAACAAAAGCCGCGTCAGCCAATATGTCATTGAAAAATAACAAGCAAATTAACGACACTACGCGGCAGTACCGCATTTTATTTCCAACGTTTACAAGCACACCGAAACAAACAAGTTTTGCAATAAAGCAGCGGTACCCATAGCGAACTATATCCATAAAAAGGAAATAAGTCGCTAAAATCTGGATGTTCGTTACAGCGGATGAAATATAAGTACTCGGGCGTGCAGAGTCTCGGAGTTACAGCGGGAGTAAGAAGCACTTCGGAGATGTCTCGATAAAACTTTGCTCCTTCCCTTTTTTTCCTCTTCGACGCACGATAAAATCTCTGAAAGAACGAGGAGGGAAAAAAAAGTATGTATAAAAGTCTCTTCGACTCGCTCCCCGAGGAAAAAGATAATTCAGCATCCACATTCCGTGTGTATCGTTTATCTCCTTGCTACGGCGAATAACTTCTGCCATGCGGAATCTGACGATAGTCAATAATATGCGACATCCAGTCGACAGCCAGGAATCAAATCATTCTCGACGCTATGTTTCGCTATACACATACCCGATGAGTATTCATTGTGTGTATATTTATGTTACAACGGAATTTCGGTTGACCAATGCGGTAAGAGAGCCAGTTATTGTGGATCGGAACGCGAGCGAAGCGAGAAAAAAGTAACGTGGAAAAATGAAATAGTGGGTGCGGCGGCCAACAGAATGTAAATAACCAAATATAGAAAGAGCGTAAAATATAGTACAGAATATATTTTGAAATAAAAATTCAATTCAAAATTGCATTGGTACTGGATTATCTTTTTATAATCTTTGTAAATAAAGTGAAAACATTTTTATTATTTTTAAGAATTTATTATTTTTTTTTTTATTTCCGAAACTATTAATTTGTATTGCATGTAGTTGGCTAAGCGTAATCCGGATGATTCACACTTTTATTTAAACAAACAAAGCATTCGACAAGTTCGAATTTCAATTTTTTCCAGCATCAGGATTTGAACTTCGACTATTTTATTTATCCCAATTCAGCTAAAAAATATGATAAGCACATTATTATTTGCTCTGATTCAGTAACTGACTAACTTACCCTACTGTATTCCATGGAAGCACGAAGACCGAGATACACATTTTTTCCGTGCTTTCTTCCCTCTGCCAGAATCCAAATGTATATATATAAAAGCTCGTGTATATTATATCCGTATCGTATATATCAGCGTTGGTCTCTTGTTATCAGCGCAGACAGGAGATATAGGCACGTCGCTAATAACTTGGCTTGCGCGCCGCTACAGGCCAGAGGAAAGAGAGAAGGCAACGGGGGGAATAGTCGAGTAGAAGGGAAAGCGAGGGAGAGGGAAAGGGAGTGAGTGAGAGAGAGAGAGAGAGAGAGAGAAAGAGAAAAGGAAGATCCTTGGGTATAAGCAAGGAAGGAATGGTGTTTTCGCAGCCAGCACGTCCAGCTGTGTTGCGGGCGGCCGCCTCTGGAGGTTTCTTTTCTGCGAGTAAACAACGAGGCCGCGAGCTACTGAAGAAATCGAAAAGATCTTTTCCCCTAATCACGTGGCCGATATCCTATAGCTGTATACCACTTCTATTGAAGATAAAATTACACTTGTAATGGATTTGCCTTCTTCTCTCTCTCTCTCTCTCAAACGCAGTCCTTTTTTTTCTGTCCTCGAATAAAAAAGTCTGTTAGAAGACAAAAAACACGTGATATATGTTTCGAGAAGAATGTAGACTAAAAGCATCCATACCGTTGAGTGGTTCCCTGAGCTGTTTCTGAGTAGCATCTTCAACCGCCAATCCGTTGCAGACTTATTATGTCAAAAAAAAAAACAACTATCCTTCCGCAATAAGCCTTGTTTCGGTATCCTTTGAATTTTATGTTTATTATGTCAACGTTCGCGTTCAGAAAATTTGCGTTAAGAAAACAGAAAACGCATAGCAAGAAAAGTTGGAGATACGTTTCTAGAACGTATCTTTTGAAGCTTAAAAGCGTTTCTCGGAAAATTGAAGAAACTTGGACGACACGTTTCAGAAACCTGGAAATGTCAGCTATTAGTGTCCTAGAAATGTTATAGAAACGTTTCTTATAAGTACGTGAATGAATTATGAAGTTCCTTTGATCATGTTGCAGAAACGTTTCAGAAACGCTTCATGTGAAACCTAGACAAGAATGTTTAATTTTTTTTTAAATGTCCTGATGCCCATCTTGGGTGTTACCATCCAGATGATACTACCCATGGCAATCAGAGCCCCAAACTTGAGCATTTATTTGTCAATTTTAAGTATTTGGTTTTTTAGGTCTGGCGCGAATCATTTCTGCAACGATTCTGCAACGTGACCAAAGGAACTTTTTAACAAGAAACAATTCACAAAGGTTTCTAAAACGTTCCTTAGAGACATCAAAATCGGACCTTTCCAGGTTTCTATAATGTTTCTTCCACGTTGGTACAATTTTCAGAGAAACGTTTCTAAGCCAAGAAATGTTTTAGAAACGTTTCTCCAAGTTTCCATGATATGGGGGCTCCTTTACGTTCTTCCCTTAGTCAGCGAGGCACTTTCACTCTCTCTCTCTCTCTCTTTCTCTCCCCGGCCTTCCTCATTCGTGTCCCGGCCCCCCTGTCTCTTGCAATATAAATGTCTTCATCTCTCTTACTCTCTGGGAGCTCCGGCTTAGCTGTTCCTCGCACTTCGCGTTTCCCTCCACGGTCCTATTGCGCACGCAGTGTCGCGCGACCTTCTCTCAAACCGTCAACAGGGCTACTGGCGAACGATGCGCCAGCGAAAGCAAAGACAAGCCGTTCACTTGGACGGGCTGGGATGTTATAGACGGAGTGAATGAAAGGATCACCCGGAGAACAAGGCAATAGGAAGAGAGGGTGAGAGAAAATAAAGGCAAAAGAGCGAGCGACGAGAAAATCGATTGACAGACCGCACTACACCTTCCGACCCCCGGCCACCGAGTTAATGAAAATTTGAGATTCTTTTGTGGCGATTGGGTCTACTGCTCGACTGCTTTCTTTTGTTTGTTCGACTGGAAAATCAATGTGGTTAGCCAGAGGTCCTGAGAACAGAATTGGCGTCTTTGAGAAACTTTTAAAGTCGTGAACCGAATTCTTTATCAGGCCGTTAGAGGAGATTTTGCAGCTCGACTGTACTACTGTGGTATTAAAACTTTAATCTTAGCTTATTCTGTATAGATCAATACTGAATAAATAGCGCATAGCAGCTTAGCGGAAATAGTATTTTTTTTCTTTCTGACGATGCGTGGATGGTCTTTAAGAAGCAATGGAGAAGTCTTGAAAAATGGCTATCCTTATTTCCAGTACAAAAGAGCGATGGAAAACCACTGAATACGAATGTGTGTATATGTTCAGGTAATCTTAGGATTTCCCAGACGTTTCGCGCACTCTGACGAGCTGATGTTATCCTAAGGAAAGAAATATTGCGGGCTTTGTTTAAATGTCTTCTAAGGGAGGATTAATCAATCATGACGACTTTGCTGGATTAGTTATAATTTTATTAATATCTAATTTATTAGTCGTGGATAAATGGTCGGGACGTATCTCGAACTAATATATACTAATAGGATATCTAATTTTTCATAAAATTCTTAAAAAAATGTTAAAATCTATCAGATTTACGAAAAGAAAAATATGACATCATAAAACTTTAAAGACATACATAGTTTTTTTTAATGTTTGTCCTTAAATTTTATACAGTATTTTCTAAAATTATATTATTTCGTATATCTACGTTTTAAAGGTGCATGAATCATAGTTATTTTGTAACAAAGCTTAAAAACAAGAATGCAGATGCAGATACATATGCATATATAACCATTCTTATACGAACACAAAGCTTTATTTGAATCTCCCTCTGTAGCTTTACTGAATTTTTCGCTGAAATTTTATTGGAAACGAGACTATAAAAATGCTTTAGTGAAATTTAACTCGCATTGGATTCAAAGCTTATTCACACGATATATGTATAATATATAAAATGATATCATACATCACCTGTATATATAAACACACTATGAAGCCGAAATAAAAAGAAATTTATTGATTTAAGTACAATACCTTCATAAAATTCTGTAATTTTAAAAGTAAATATTCGATGAATAATGTCAATCATAAATTCAAAATGAAATTTTAAGAACTGTCAAATTGAGTAATACCTACATTTCTAATAATGTTTTAATTCTGAAGATAATAATTGTGACAAGAGAAATGATAGTTCTAAAAACATTGTAGATATGAAAAATTATTATCTGCAGTTATAACTTTAATTACGAATCCATTTTTTACAAAAGACTTTGTAACTCGTGAACAACGAATGAAAAGCTTTAACAGGAAACATTAAAATGTTATTTTAACATCCAATTAAAGTTCGCAATAGTTTTTTTTATTACAATCCTTTGCAATGGACTTTAAAACCAATACGAATGATAGCCTACTTAATATCATTTCCTTTCTCTACTATTTTTTTTAACTATTATTACGTAATAGCTCTTTTTAATCAGAGCCTTTTCATTTCTATAGATTGACGATTCAAGGCAAGCGAGGAAGCGAAAGCGTCGGGACGAGCGGGACGGCTGCTTTTTCAAATCTTTCGACGTCTTATGATCTTGATGACAATGAGCTTGACGTGCAGAAGGAGAAAAGAACGCAGAAGTATCTTATTTTCATGGTGACTGGTTTTGCCATTTGTCTTTGCCCCTTAATGATCCTAAGGTAAGACTACTTTGGTACCATTATTGGTATTACTACTTTCCTATTACTACTTTCCTTCTTTATTACTGCATGAACTTTTCATACCTCATAAAGGGAATTCTTAAAATTTAACTGAAATTTCTGAGAGGCACAGTGTATGCTTTCTATCCATATACTAGATAATAATCTATTCTAGCTTTGAAAGCAATCCTTTTTACAAATACACTTTGCGAAATGGATTGATCATAAATTTACTTAATGATCTTTGGATGTGAATACTATGTAACACTCTATTTCGCTAGTAATTTAATGTAACATCAAGAAACGTAGTACTCCCCGCAAGTAAGCTTTGCTACATTTCCGAGAAGTCCATGTACATCGTTCAAAGGGCAATGTAACAAATACGAAATTTGTTTTGCGACACGCAAATACCCCAGCTATTACTAACTTTTCATGAAAATTTGCAAGGACAGTAAAGACAGTAAAGACACCTCCGGGAAACTTTAGAGTATGCTTCCTGGTACCTGCAGCTTTGCCCAATGCACCCTGAATTCTTAGATAATGGCAATTTAAGCGAAATATATGAAAAGTCATGCTTTGCTTCCAATCTTCATAGCTCGGCAAGAAAATAAAGCTAGCTTATCATACAAAAACGAAAATGAAAGCCTATTTTATCTATACTTTGTAATGCATATCATGTACCTTAA
This sequence comes from Megastigmus dorsalis, assembly GCA_900490025.1. Taxonomy (NCBI): domain Eukaryota; kingdom Metazoa; phylum Arthropoda; class Insecta; order Hymenoptera; family Megastigmidae; genus Megastigmus; species Megastigmus dorsalis. The sequence goes on along the minus strand of UELU01140033.1, from coordinate 11,869 downwards.
GATCGAACTTCTGTAATATTTTTAATGCTATATCGGTATACTAAAAAGTCTTAGGAATAATCATAGAGTATTCGATTTGTTATATGCGGAATGGAAAATAGAACGTAATGAAAGTATCATCGTATCACAATAATGTCGAATCGTAGTATAATCTATTCTAAAATTCGTAAATTTATGCAGGTCGATTGGAAAAACAGTAAAAATCTGCAAATATAATTTAGATCATTATTCTCTGGATTTTTAACGTCGAACATTTTAAGTCTGCTACCTAAAGTCTGGATAAACGCGATTCCATCGTTTACTGGCCGAGGAAGCGATAAAATAAACGATCCAACATCGCTAGACTTCTCTGCTCCTCTGACTGAACGTCTTGCATCGCAGCTCAATAAATCTCTCCAGACACAATGTCTCTTACTTCCTTTTTTGTTTATCCACTATACCTATATATTTTTTATCGTGCATTTATTTCCTCTATCTTTTGCTTGTGCTGGAATTTCTTTTCTTGCAAACTCTTCTCTGAAATATTTAATAATCTTCGCTTTATAGGACAAAACTCTTGTGGCAAAAATCTTGATAATTTTTTCTTTTTATTCAAAAGATATTAACGTTCTGGTGCTTAAACTATTATTGTATTTACATTTTTAAGTTCTTAGAGTTTTTATATAATAATCTCACAATTTCATTAGATAAATGTATAGATCGGATCAAAGTAAACTAATTCTGTTCTTGCGTATCCTAAACGTTGCCATAAAGCAGAAAAAAAAATTAAAATCTTTATATCGGAATTCCCTTAATTTTTAGCGAAAAATAATTTCTACATGAGTTTTAGAACGAGTACTTGATAGATTAAGCAAAAGAAAAATATTTTTATGCAATACCACATCGATAAGAATATAAATGTACACCAGTGCGGTATTTGCAATGATTTAAATACGTTTTTTCTTATCAAACTCCTTAAAACCCCAGTCAAAGATCCTTGGCCCCAGTGTGAAAGGATTCAAGAAATCAAGATGTAAGATCTTTCATTACGGAAATAGCACACTCATAGGATAGGTACTTGGGATCTTTGGTAGTGCACTGCTGCGACTTCTCCCACGTGAAATTGGTTAATTTTAAAGCCATAGGAGCGAGCAATTTTAGGCTCGAATATTTTGCATATTTATCACAGTGTCGTAATGAACGGTTGAGGCATAAATTGACGAAGCCTTATGCTCACATTGTATCGGAAAGTTTTTATTGAAAACAAGTTGCTTCTTAAACGCACAATCAGTATCAGATTTCTCCTTTTTATAGCAAAGAAAATACAAAATGTAATTAGCTACTCTCGTAACTTGCGTTTTACGAAAAAGTAACGTATTTCATCAGAATGCATATACAGGAAAATAATCAATTTGACCAGCAACTGAAGCCGCGCATGTAAACATTCCAATATTTTACATCCAATCACGCCAAGAATTGTGAAGCTTTTGTGAAATTGAAGCGATGCGTTTTGGAAAGATTGGAACGACACGAGCTGCGATTAAAAATTTATCAAAAAGTTTCGATTCATAGAATAGTGGAAAGCCGTCAATCCCACTTCTGATACTCGAAATATTTAACGACATTAAAATCGTATTCCCGTTAAACGACCTCTCCTCGTTCGCAAATTGATTGGATGAATGGATTGCTCGCGGTTGTATAATTGATGCGTTCAGCATTATAATCGATAGATTGAATGTCAATAGTTTAATTTTCTTTTCACGGCGTATCTTTGAAACGCATTTAACATTATTAATATAATCGAAGGCACATATCGATCACGTACGTTATTCAATTAGATTATCAAAATTTAAAAAGCTTCCCCAATGCAATTTTCAATACCGCGTGCTGTTGCTTGATTATAGTTGACTAATATAAGGTAGAATGTGTTTTTTAACATATTACTTACCAATTCATAATCGAACTTATCTAAAATATTTATACATTTTTAAGTATAAGCAAGTGCCTCTTTGAGGAAGTAATATTAGATACATCACGCACTTTTTTCTAATGAACAAAGAGGAGGGGCTTGATACGGTAAAATGCCTTAGCCATAAATTTAGCCACGCATTCAATAAGGTAAATGTCAAAATTTCATGCTATACTCATGGCCAAGGGACACGTGAGCTTAGCCACGTATAATAACCTCTCGGTAATACGGCTACACGCCATTCGAAATATGTAACGAGCCTCACCGAGCAATCGCATAAATAATTTACTCTTCTTCATTATGAGTAGTTAATTCGCTTATGTATTTCTCATGGCCACCATCTGCAAAATTAATAGTTGCAAAAAGATAAAATTCTATTCAATATTCTTGTTAAAATATTTAAAAGAATTCAAAGAATTTGAATGATTAAAGAACCATTGACAAATCCAAGTGATTTTATCGGACTAAAAAAGCTTTAATTCATTCATTCATTCAGTCATTTGATTCTGTGTACTTTTAATATCCAATAAAAGTTACATCTACAAATGTAAGAAATTATGTCTGCAATGAAGACAAAAGAACAAATATCTTTAAAAAAGACTCTGTCTCGGAAAATCTAACATGGATATAGTTCACATATATTTGTACTCAAATTGTACAATCAAACGAACTTACCTGTGAAGTTCGATTGTAATTATATTACATCTTGTTCGAAGATATTACCATGTAGTACACACCGTTTCGCGAGATGTCACAAATGAAACATCTGATACTTGTGACATCGCGCGAAGCGGAATGTACTACATGGTAATACTGAGAACAAGATGGAACATAACTATGTCTGACTGATCTTGATTTATACCACTTAACCTTAAATATCTAAAGAATTACTACTTATATTTAAAAATAATATTATTTTCAAAAATGTTTCTTATTTTATAATTTGTACACCATCATTCTTTCTGCTATTTCTCATCATTCTGAAGGTATTATTTTACCTCTAGAACTTTTTTTATAAATCGCAGTAATTTATCGTTGGAAATTGAATGAAACTCGTAAACTTATACCCATATATACGCAGACAAAGCAGGTTTACAATAGAGCGGAAGTATAGCTGTGTGTATACGCTTTGTTTATAAAAAAAATCCAATGCTCAAGCAAATGTAACGAGAAACACTAGAAATCTCACCTGAACAGGAAAGTGAAATTATAAAATCCTCGGCTTATAAAAAATATATTTTTCAATTTAATATAAAGTAGACCTTAAAATGATCCCTAAATTTAATTCTAATGTCATGCATGAAGTCACTTTTAGATGTTCTCTGTATCCTATACTTTTGTATGGTACGTTACCCTAAAAGGCTTTGTTGCAGAAATATTTTAGTGGCTTCTTTAAAACGAGATACGCTCTATAATAATTTTCAGAAAACGTGCAGGTGTTTTCAGACTCTATATCGTAGCTCATAAAGTGCAAAAGTTATGTTAATCGTAGAGTGCAAGGGGATCTTAAAAAATAAATCAGATTTTAAAATGCTTTCGCAGAATTGAACAATTTATTTTATATCTGACGGAATATAATTACTTTGAAAAAGAAGTTAACTATAAATTCATAATATATGGCTTTGAAACCTTATATAAGTATAGTGCGAAGTTAAATGAGATTGAAAGGAAATCTATTGAAAGAATTATATTATTACGATAGTAATAATAATATTAGTACGATATAAATATTCTCAAAGGCATATGTAAACGAACTTTTATATCCAAAGATACATATATATATACTAAATGAACCTGTATAGTTACGTTTTTATGAATAAAGTGTGTTAAATTTGATTTTAAAATAGTAGATAGGATAAAAATATAAATATATATTTAATTGAATAAATTACTTATTTCACAAACATACTAATTGCATAATAATTACTTACATTGTGTTCCTAAGAATCGATTTTCCTGTTTTACGGGTCTCATCTTTCAGAATAAAACTAGGGGCTTTACTAAAAAAAAAATGAGCAGAACAGCAAATATTAAAATGATCGAACCGTGCATTTTTCACCGCCTTGATCGAAGTAAGATTTGTTCACAATTTGTTCATAACGTTTGCCGAAATAAGGTCTTCAAATTCCCATAACATATAGATACGCAACTCGCCGGGCTAATTAGCTGAGACGATAAAAGAAAGTTTTAATGAATTTAATAAATTCTCTTAACGAAATCGAACTTTTCCAATTTATGCGGATAGTTGATTTTTCGTCGCGCAATTGCCATTAGCATACTCGAACTTGTAGTGAATCTCAAACTAGATTCTATTGAGTGACCGATCTAAGTAGTACTTCTTATAAGAAATTGGAAGAGAAGCGGTCGATGGCTCAGTGTGTAAGAATGCTTGCGACTGTGGAGACAAGATTATTCAAGACATTAAGACAGGGAAGACGCGCATTATTAATGAGAATTTTTAATTTAAATTCACTTACATAAGCCTGGGAGCTTAAAAAATTCACCGACATTAATATAGAGGTGCATTAATTTTTAAAACTTATGACAAGTTGATTTGTAGTCCCATTTAGAGTTGACATATCCATTTAAGTCTTTGCACCCTCCAGCTCACATAAACCACTGGTAAGTAGCACGCGGGAGGGAAAAAAAGAACCCAGCACACATCGTACTCCCGAATATACCGCTGAGAAGCTGGATTTTCCACTGTAGCAAATTCCCATTACGCGGGCATGGACACGGTAATGCAGCGTAAAATAGGTAAACGCGAATAATAAACGTTACGAGAGTTGGTGCGGCCCGCTAAACGTATATATACTGGGTGCCGATGCACATACCATAAATTCACAGTCGCATTACGCCGCTGTCTCCCGATAATGCCTTGACACGATATATATACACGCGCGATACACACATGGAAAATCCCGGAATCAATAGACACAGGCAGAGAAAGAGGATTAAAAGCAGAAGACAGAAGCGGCGAAAGAATATCCCGCCGACGCAAGCGCGATTCTGGATACCGGGAGTATTTTCAATCGAAGATATCTATCGACGCCAGCTGACTCGCACGTATATACTTCATCTCCATAGGCGACAGATTTTCATGGGAAATAATAAAAAAAAAAAAAAGAAAGGAAAATCTGATTTATCGAGCGCGAGAAAATGTACGGCGGAAAGTCGCGGAGTAAACAGTCCGGAAAAGAGTATACGTGTAACGCTATTCGCGGCGCGTTAGTGCCTCCCCCTCCCAGCCCGAGTGATGAAGGAAAAAGGAAAGTAGAAATGAAAAATCCTGAGAGGTACGACGTTATTTATAACGCACGGACTGTGGAAAGAGAGAGAGAGAGCATACAAGTTCGACTGATTTACAGACAATTGGAAACTCCCGGCGCACGCACGCACACACGCACACACACACACACTAACAAAAGTATAAGCAAAAGCTCTCTCGTGAACTGTTTATCAGCGCGGTTTATACGCGCAAAAAGTCTCGCCGACGAACAACTCCGGCTATTTCGAACCCTTTTTCCCACTCTCTTTCTCTCTCTTTTCCCCTAGTATAGATCTATATATATATATGGGCGTAGTACGTGACTAGGCTCTCGTATCATATCCACACTTTTATTCCTCTAATTTCCGCGTAAGTCCGGCGCTGTTGCCACTCTCCTCCTTGCCCCGGTTATATCACGAGGATATGGGATTGCGGATATATGTCCCATAGGTTTATATGCCCAGCGGATCCTCGTACAACGCACAAGGTGCGAGATGCTTTGCTGAAACTCTTGCGTGGCTAATCCTTTGAGTTACTCTCTCGGTCCGCCAACAGTTTTCTACCCCTCTGATATTCCCAACTCTTTTTTTTTTATACGAAAGACCTGGGGAGAGTACAAAGCGAGAGGAAGAGAGAGAGAAGGGATAGGAAGCTCTTTCTCCCACTTTCCAACTTTTTTCTCGCTTCCGTTTCCTCGGACCCTGTACACCTGTGCCCGCACTAAGCTTTGCAAGACGATTTAATTAGACCGCACCGGTATAAGAAAGAGAATTGTATTATTAAGTTCAAGTGTAATGGGAGATGGTTTTAAAGACATTCCTCCCATTGGTATTACGCTTATATGAGGTCATCGTTGGATTTAAGAGCGCTGGGGGAGATCAAGATTTTTATTAGCGCTGAATTTTCTCGGCATTGTTCTCTTGGACGCCTTTACGACTCGGGTCCGAACTCGTACATATATACATATATCCCTCGCCACTTAATAGTTTTCTTCTTTATATCATCGGTGCATCGCGTCGTTGGAGCGCGGAGAAAACTGTTATATGCGATGAATTAGTGGAACGCATCCCTTGCGATGCGCCGGAGGAGGCAGATCATAATAATAAAAAATCATTACGCTGACCTATTTTTATAAGCCAATGGGGATTTTTTTGAAATTTCTCTATGAACGGCAATTTATCTCTGCCACATATAGGATTAAAAATAAAGCCTTCCGAGGTATATATAATGCTCGAATGAGCCGTCAATTATCCAGAAATGACATCGAGATCTTGATCAAGAATAGATGCACCACTTATTCAAAGCTATCATTCGATGAGAATAGTTTTTTTTTTATTTTTAGAATGCACTTCGTATAAGTATTTAATTATTTTACCGGTACACCGTCACAGCTGTATACCTGAATAAGTCAAAAAAAGTATGACGGCTGATGCTCGCAAAAAGTATAGGGCAGATATTTTAAATAACTTTTTCATATTATACAGGTACATCTAATGTAGTCGATCGATAAACCATGTGATTCTATTCAAAGAAATTCAAAGCTTTTTCTTTTTCAAAAAAAAAAAGGAAAAAGAAGGCGCGCATTTCTTAATAATGCTACGAGGATATAAAGTATGAAAAGTGTCACGCGAAGTGAGTTATGAATGTGAAATCTTTTTTTCAGGATTTTCGTTATGCTTTGATGACGTGAAAATTCCTTCAATGCCACCACCGCCTCGCTACTCTCCATTCAATAAAGATTAAGCTCTACCTTATTAAATTTTTTAAAGATAAAAGCGGCTCTTTTACATCAAACATTCGCCGGGCGCTCCATTGATTCCATCCGGATTAAGAACCGATAAAAATTGCACAAAACAATCGATCTATAAATTAAGCCTGTCGTTTTTGAAATGATGCTTTGTGAAAGAAACGTGACGGTAAACTAAGTCCCTTAACGATGGTCGTATCGGCTATGAGTCAAAACGTATAGCTGCGAGCATTACTTGTGTTATACTCTTTTTCTTTGCCCACGATGGTGTATTATTTCATTTTCAATTCAATATTTACACAATAGATGCACAAAACTTTTTTACTCTACAAAGAGAAGAGATGCGCGCAAAACGCTACAATGTTGAAACCTTATTTATTTTAAATGTTTGATAATATTGGATCGCGTGCAATAGAATAAATATGTTTACAGAAACCATTGGATTCGCATGCATATTTAGCCTTGAAAAAAAAAACACAGAGAAATCGAATTAAAATATATACATAACATTTTCATTCTAAGCATCTTTTAAATTCAAGGCAATTACCGTTTTATAAAATAATATATTTTTATTCACTATGAAAAATTGTTTTTATGTATCCTCGAAATGCTCGCCAATTCCCAAAGTGGGAAGCAAATTGTAAGCATCCTTCCTCCGTCTCGGATAAACGTCGAAAAAGACGTCGAACGTTGTACCTAATCAATTTCGCTCGATGCAAAAAAGAAAAGCAAAAAAAAAATAAGAAGCGAATTAATCGTCCCCAATCTCTTTTTTGCTTTCAGATTGGCGAGGTCAGCACTCGAGGAGACGTACAAGAACACCGATCACATTGACATATCGTACATTATTATCGTCTGGATGGCCTTTCTGCCCGAGCTCATAACCCCGTGTCTCTACGCCTCCTGGCAAATGAGTAGGTGAGTACATTTACCGCTCGTGTATGTGTGTGATGCAGTTTCCTCAAACATATATATATAAAACGCGTTGTAAAGATGCGAATTTTCGAAAGTGTGAAAGGAATGCTAAAAAGGAGCGATAATACGCGGGAGAGAACAAAGGTGCGGGGAATACGGGACTGTGGCAGCGAGATCCGAGATAATACCCGAGTGTCTACTGAATATCAATCTCCGCGCCGCGCAGCTGAAATCTTTTCGTGAACACACGGCCAAAGAGCCGCATAAAGATATGCGGAAAAAGGTGGGCGGGTTCCTCCGGAGTTGTATAAAAAAAAGTAGGAGCGGAGGGTAAAGGGGGGGGGGGGTAGAGAGAAAAGAGAGGAGGAAGAAAAAGAAGAGGGAGGAAAAACGGAAAGCAGGGATGGGGAAAAAAGTGCTAAAGGGAAAGAGAGAAAATGGGATAGGCGCTGCTGCTGCTGCTGCTGGTGAAAATGGGTCGAGAACTTGTACGAACACAGGCCAAGGTGTGGCTTAAAGCTAGACGTTTGATTACCGAGAAACGCGCTCATTGCCCTTTTTGGGGCTTCCCAAATATTCCAGAATCATAACGGCAAAAGAAAGACTAATTAAAAGTGTGTATAAAGTTACGTCGATATACCGTCCGCGAAACGAAACGAAACGATCATTAAATGGGGCGAAGCATGAATAGGTCGTCAATGTCGAGCGCGCGTCCAATAATAATAATAATTATTATTTTTATTAGCGCCAGGAGGGTCATTATAATTGGAAGAAAATCTCAGCTAAATTTCGTGTTGCGCGCTAATTGTTCGGAGCCCACTCGTGAAAACGTGATCTCCAATTAAATGCACTCATTGTTCGCACTCTGATAAACAGGCCGTCAAACACCGACGGACGATGCGCGGTACAGGATGCGAAATTTATATAATAATCGACTCTCGGCTGTGTTCCACTCCACACGCCGGCAACGGGACAATACATTAATGTCGTCGATTTAAAATTCAAATGAGCGGTGAAAAAGGCGAAGAATGATTCAACTGGAGAGATTCGTTATTCGCGCGTGTGTGTGGCCACTCGCCGAGTTCCAAATAATAGGATATTCCCTTATGGGTGCTGAGCGAACAAAGTCGATACTCTGCAGGGGGATTAAGGAAGGATGAAATTTCGAGAGTTCTTACACGAGTATTAAAATCCCACTTCGGCCGGCGTGTGTGTCTAACCTTCCTGACGCCTCTCCTGCATACTTCCCGTACAAATTCATTTTGCCACGGGGGCAAACATTCTATTTCTGCTCGTGTCTGCTGGAACACCTCCTCGCGATTAATTTCGACTTAGACACGCGCTATTCTTTCTTTTTTTTTGCGAATCGAAGAAAGTGGAGGGAGAGCAAGTATCGAGAAGTAGGTAAGGGAGAATGACAAAAAAAATTGATGGGAATAAGTAGTGGTTTGAAAAATCTGAGTATATAGAAGTGAAGTAAATCGACGATGGCAGGGTTAGCTTTAGCACGCGCACGTGATACCGGGTTTTTACACTTTTTTTTTACAACACGGTAAAGGTTCATCTGGCTTATTCAACGAATATTCGAAGAAAGAAAAGTACAGATCAAGCTTACGCTTTTTTCATTTTTTTTTAAATAAAAGAATACATAATAATACATTGTCGAAATAAAGTTGCAATTCGGATTTAATTTAAATTACTTACTCATGATTACATAACATTTTACCCTAGTCAAGAATATAGACAAGTTTCAAATCCCAGATAAAACCAAAATTAACTGACCCTCGCGATTAACGAAAATATATAAAAATAAATATATAAAAATTACGATTTTAAAATTTACCAAAAGACTACCTAACATTTAATACCTACTACCTAACCTACTATAATTAATTAAATTGACATGTGAAGGCTCCGTTTCTCCGTATAGGTACCTATGTTTCATTCATTTTGAATTAAACAATCTCGGCAAAAAAGTTCGAAATAAAAATTGGCCGCACGAACAAAAGTTTCTCTTACTTTAATGAGAATTATTTAAATTCCAGCAGTAATGAGAATGTATCAAACTTGAAAATGAACAAAAATTAAATCGAATTTCCGTGAAAAAGTTTTTAGATACAATCACACTGCGACAGGCTTATCAGTTTAGTTTGACGCTATGCAGTTGTTTACACGTGCGCAACTCCGAGCTTGTCTATCTACCCCGAAAAAGTCTATTTACCCATGCCTCGCTTTATTGCTTAAAACTAACTATAGCGATATAAACAATTCCTGTTTCTAAAATTAAAATGATGATAATTACATTTTAAATTATATTTTTTAATGTAATTGCATATATTTACGAACTAATGGACTTGGATTTACCAATAATAGACACTCGATTGATTTTCAATCACTTTGCCAATTTTCGTGCTTCAAGTTTACAGCTGATAACGTTTATTAACCATTTTACGGTAAACTAATATAAACTCGTTTTATATGCCATTGTGAAATATATTTTCCAAATACCTGCTGAATTCATTTTGCCGCGAATCGACTTCGCATCAACTTCACTCGTCTGTAAATTGATAAATTCATGAGAAAGCAAAAAATTCTTATTCGTTTCTTTTTGCCGTTTTCTATACGCATAAATAAATATTTCTATCGTTAAATTTTTCTGTTCACACGTCGACGGGCAGGGCACTTTGATCTGACTAATATTTTCCACTAGTGAAGCACATAAATAAAAGACGAGAAGAGAGAGAGAGAGAGAGACAGGGAGAGAGGGAGAGGGGGAGAGAGTCAAGTCCGTAAGTGTAAGACATAAATAAAAGAACAGGAGCAGCGAGACGCTCAGGTCAGCAGGGGGAGGAAGAGAAAGTTGCGAAAGAAACGGTAATGAATTAATCTGTCAACAATGAGGCATCGGTAATGCCGTGTACACACATTTTCCCCGAAAAAGCTTTGTTATTAATGGCATAGGTGCGATTAAAAGGCTTTCACTTTCCAGCTCTTTTTCTCTCTCTTTCTCCCTATTGCACCCCCTCTTATTCGTCCCGCGATCATTCGTTTCACTTTTGGACCGATATCCTCGTATATAAGTATACCCCATGCACTTCCGCTTCGTCCAATGATTTTTCTTTGCTGTCGTCGATAATTGAACTTTCGGGAAAACGGAAACAAAATCCTTTTTCTTATACTTTTCGCCGGAGGGATTTTATCTCATTAATCCTGCATTCAGCTCTGAGTGTACAACTCGAGAGAGAGAGAGAGAGAGAGAGAGAGAGAGAGAGAGCCAAGAATCATTCGATCGCGCGCTTTTGAAATGTTCGATTAAAAGTCACTTGAAATCGTTTATCGATCAGTATTAAGGGGGTGCAGTAGCGACAAACGTACTTTTTCTTTCGCTCGTATCTTTTTATATTTACAACGAAACTTAATATTTGGACTTGAGCGGCGTAGTGTTCGATACAATGAATCGTCCTGTGCTACACTGTGAAATTCTTGGGGCATCTGCTGTACTAAGGAGTACGACTGGTCTCCCATTGGAACAGTCGTACTTTGATTTGGGACAAATGAGCTCCTAAAAAGTGAAACAGTTGCCTCAGTGCGGCACCACTTTCACGCTAAATGCGCAGGGCAACCATGTTTGGGGTATCAGTGCTCCTAAAATCGGGGCAGCTGCTGCCCCAAATCAAAAGTCCAACAGTCGTACTTAGCGAGTACAGCAGATACCCCAAGAATTTCTCAGTGTAGCTGAAGTCGATCTGATTTGTCGTTTTTTCTCTTGATTGGAACCAGTAAGACGCGTTTATGCATTGACAGCTAACCTCAAAATTGCGGCTATATCTACATGTGTTTATAACTTTTAATAAATATAATTTTGCGTAATATCGGGACTTGACCGGCGAAGTACTCGTTGCTATTAATCATTTTGTGCAAGATGGGGCTTATGTGATTTATCGTTTTTTAAATTAACTGGAACATAGAAATAGATCGAACAGCCTGAGGA
>UELU01140031.1:0-10173 GCA_900490025.1 Megastigmus dorsalis | reverse complement strand
GAGAGAGAGAATTAGAATTAGAATTAGAATCAAAATTATCTTCATTCAAAGGCTAAGGATGCAGAAGTCCGAGGACTAAGGTTCCCGTTTAGCCTACACTATATACAAAAATATATACAATAAACATTTTTTTTTCATAAGGTAGTAATTATCTACTCTTGTAATGCATTGTACATAATAAAAAATAAATAAAAAAGAGAAAAATTGTGAATAAAACTTCTCGAACATAATTAACAGTCTTTCTCGCGCTTGAATCCATTAAACAGATGTTCAAACAAGTATTGCTTAAAGCACGATCGCCGATACAACTCTCTGACGCAGGCTGGCAGTTTGTTCCACCTTTCAGCACTCGAAACATAAAAAGAATCGCGCAAATAGTTCAAAGTAGCGCGAGGGACTATAAGGTCAAGACACGAGCCGCGTTTTGTACCGGGCTGATCTGGGAGCCTGAACTTAAGCCTACTCTCAAGATATGATGATTGGCCAATACGTAAGACAGACGCAAGGAAGGAGAGAGTTAAATACTCAATTTTGTAAGCATATGGTAGCAGCTTTAGCTTACTATACGAAGGGGAAATATGTTGGCTTTTGCGGACACCCGTTACGAATCGCATAGCAGTGTTCATGCTTCTACCGAGTTTCGTTGTAAGCTCATCTGAAAGTAGACAAAATAGTCCTGCACAGTAGTCAAAATATGGCAGTATAAGTGTCCTAACAAGAGTAAGCCTGCAAGAAAGCGTTAAAGACTCCCCACATCGACGAAGACGGTAGAGTGCTGCTGAACACTTCCTTGCAATTATGCCGCATTCAGTTCTAAAACTCAAGGTCGAGTCAAGCGTAACACCTAAAATCTTCAGCGTCTCACTAACGCACACAACCGTATCATTTAGCAGGATGTCAGGTGTTATAGCAGAAGAGAGCCTTTTGATAAAGTTGCGCGAACCAAACCATATCGTGCCGGTTTTCTTAGTGCTAATGAGAAGAGAATTGGATCGTGCCCAATTGGCGATGTTAGTTAGGTCCTCATTAACACGCCGAATAATATCAGGAATATCATTGAACGAACCATGAAGATAGATGCAGAAGTCATCAGCGTATAGATAGTACGAGCAGTGCTTGAGTGTAGAACCAATATCGTTGATAAATAGTGAAAAAAGTAGCGCACCCAGGATAGAGCCCTGTGGTATACCAGCGTTTCTACTCAGAGGTTGGGAATACTCATTCGAAAAAGATGCAAATACCTGTGTCCTACCAGACATATATGAGCAAAATCAATTACAGGTCGATGTTGAGAATCCCATGTTGTACAATTTATCACAGAGTAATTGAATATTCACTACATCAAATGCACATGAGAAGTCGATTTAAACTAGCAATGTAACTTGCTGATGGTCGATGGCTACTCTTATATCATCAACTATTTTTACTAACGTCGATTGTGTGCTGTGAAACTTCCGAAATCCTATTTGGAAAGGATCAAGTAAATTACTTTGTGTAACAAATTCCGTCACTTGTCTGTGGACAACAGTTTCGAACAGTTTTGAAGTAGCAGTTAAAATGCTAATAGGCCTAAAGTCTTACAAAACTTTAGATACACTTACTTTAGGGATAGGTCGCACCAAAGCTTGTTTCCAGCCGGAGGGAAAAATACCAGATTGTAGCGAAGAATTAAAAATATTCTGCAAGATCGGGATGATGTACAATATGCAATCTCTTAAAAATCGCAAAGTTATACCGTATGGACCACAAGCGTTAGAGCACGCTGAGCTAATAGCGTTAAAAATATCAAGACCGTTAACATGTTAAAAGTGGAACCTGTCATCGTCTCTAACTTCCACCGGTGGTGTAGCATTATGCACACTAGAGTCAGTAGAGCAACTGCTAACGAAATGTCTGTTTAGCGAGTCAAGATCAATCGGAAGCTTACTACTCACATCAGGCTTATTGGACAAACCGACCTCATTAACGCAGTCCCAAAATTCCCGAGGCGTTTTACACCCTTTAAACTTTTCTCTGTGGCGACGTGTGATAGCACTTCGAATTTCCAACTTGGCACGATTGCGCAATTGATTTCGGATAATTCTGTCATTTTCGTTACGGGTACGGCTGTAAGTACGACATGCTGCATTTCTAACATTCAAGATTTCGCGTAGTTCAAGAGTCAACCACGGCGATGGACGGTTAGCACGAACAACAAAAGTGTAAAGAGGTGCATGCTTGTCGTAAAGACTGAGGACTTTGTCGGAGAAAATGGAAACCTTTTCGTCAATATCTTTTGCAACCGCAATTGAATGCCAATCCAAAGATCGCAAGTCTTGCTGGAAACATAATTGCCTTAGTATAATTGGAAGCGTAATTGTTTTAGGAGCTGGAATAGTGCGATTGTAGGCAAAACAGGCAAGAAGAACTTCATGTTCAGAAATGATAAGCAGATAGTGCTGCAAGTAGAAAGCCAGGCGCGAATCATCAAGTATGCAGAAATAATCTATACTAGAAAATGGATTTGCTCCGTGGTGGGTTGCATTAAAAGGCAAAAGTCTAAGATTGCAGGTTTGCAGAGATTCAGCTAATGTCTTACGAGGCGAGAGAGAAGAATTCCAATCAATATTAAAATCGCCAATAAGAAATACATTATCGTAAGCACTCTTACAGTTAAGTAGCGTTTCTTCAACCGTTTCACATCAGTATCCTGTTTTCGGAGGATTGTAAACAAGTGCGCAGAGAAATTTATGTGAATCAAATTTAAGCTCCATGAAGAAGTACTGGGGCCTGGTATCTTTGGCAGTAGATTGCGGCGAAAGAGCAACCACCCTGGATTTAACCGAATCATGAACGTACATTGCGACGCCTCTACAGGCCCTTATCGTACGGTCAGTACGCTTTATTGTGAAGTGTGGAATTCCATACCAGGAGGAGCTTCTACCTGGTTTTAAGAAAGATTCGCTGATTCCCATAACATGCACGCCATATTCCGTTATAAAGTCATTAATCGCGCCAAATTGTGCTGGAAGAGACTGTGCATTATAGTGACCAACGCATAAATACTTCGATATACCATTATTCGCCATAACTATTAAAAGAAATCGCGCGATCAATTTGTTTACGCAGTACAGAGCATTTGCTTTTATCATACGCAGAATGAGAAACACTAGGTGCCTTAGCCAACGTGCAGTTGCTACAGCACAAATTATTTTTACTTCTACAACTATTCGACGCATGTTTACCAGCGCAAAAACCGCAACATACATTGCCTTTAAATTCCTTAGAAGTGGGTTCGAATTTTAAACAATTAAAGCACTGCATCAACGAGACGTGGCCATCAACGCGACAAGAGTGCCAGTTAATATAAACACGAGACTTTGATATTAACGTCTTGCGGTGTTCGGGTGGTACCTCAATGATACACGAGCGAAATTTATTGGAGTGACGCGGCGGGTACATGTAAACTACTTTAACAGAGTCGGGTTCGCAACCGGATAGATTTTCATTAACAATACAATGAATAATATCGGAAGCTTCAAGATCGATTGGCACGTCGTGTATAATTAGGCGCGGATTTTTTGTTGCATTAACTTTAATCTCCAGATCCGAGTTTGCGGTAGCTAACTGCCTCTCAATTACGTTAGCATCAAGCGAGTCGCCCTCTAGTACCATTGCACTTTTGCCAGTATAAATCACTCTTTTCACATTTATATTTAAGCGAGTAGGGTCAATAATTCTTCTCACAGCCTCATCTGTCGCTTTTGCAGTAGGAAAATTATCTTTAGCTGTCTCACGAGGACCAATTGTTACGCGGCTGGAGCGCTGAATATTATAGACTTTACCGCGATTCAGAACAACCTTACTACTGTTGTTACCACCCGACCCAATGTTGTTCACTTGCGGCGCCCGCCTGTATACTAAAGAAATAATCATTAGAAAATATTTTAAATTGTTTTATTTCTTTATTTTGCTTATTTAGTAGTAGTAACTGTTTTTAAATGTAAGTTGTATAAATAAAAAACTCTCTAGATCTCTTGCGCAGGCGCGCACATTCGCTTATGCATCTTGGTGCTCATTCTGTAACAGGGTATTTTGTGGAGTAACTACCCGACAAGTACTCACCCCGGGACGTACCGAGCACGCCCGATGGCAACTCAAACCACGAGTTGCCGCGGCCTGTTACAACGTGAAAGCTCCGTGTTGTCACTTTTTCTTCTCGGTGTGTCTGTACGTGCTCTCACACACGCACTGCCGGCTCTTCTTGCCGGGCTCGGGTGCTCAGCTTATGACTTGCAGCAATCGGCTTGCAGTATCCGGGACTTGGACACGGGAAATGAGTGACGAATAAAGCACGTGTATAACGAATAAAATAGTTGAGACGTTTATTCGTCTACGACAAATAGTATGAATACAAATCCCGCGAGGTGTTAGCGTGTGCGCGTCGGTCGACAGCATCGAACGCGCACACTTCAATTCAAATTTTAAAGTACGGAGGTGGAACTAAGCGAAACGTCGAACCTAACGGGCGTTCGAATACTCTATTTTCGAATATAATACTCCGGCGTATATTATACTCGACTTGTCGCGTGTATAGCTCGGCTATACTCGAAGACTTGCTGTGCCTGCGAAGTAAATACGCCGCGCCGGTGCGAGTTTACTCGCGCGACCTATACGACATATACAGTGCTGTGCCGGTGCACAGCAACCGTCCTCGCAACCGAGCGAGTATGAGAGAGAGAGACAGATGATACAATGAAGCGTTCGGATTTGGGGTCCGAACGCCCGCACGCTCCTATCTTTTTTACAGCTGCACTCGTAATAGAAATGTACTTACTTGGGGCAAGAAGTGTATCTGTTTGTACCTCCTTGCTTCTAATCTGTTCTCGTGAGTGGCCGGTCGGTCCACTCATCACGCAACTAATCTGCTGAGGGAAGTCGCTCGTCCCTCTGCACGTCGCCGGTGATGAAACACTCGGGGGGAAACACTCCTCCCCGAACACGTTCTGCCGAACGCCCGTGCACTTCGCTGCACTGCACACTGTCTTACCAAGCACTACATCTATCGCACATCGAAATCGTTTACGACACCTCGCTATCTGAATCTCGATTTTCAATCGCGGAAACTGCTGCTCGAAACACGTTCGTGGCTATTCTAGGCTGCGGTCTCTCCAGAGCTTTTTCGGCACCGGCGCCATCTTGCCGATCACGTCATATCCTTCTCTCACTCACACTCATAGACTCTCGTGGGAGCACCCACGGTAGGTGCTTCCCTTCTTCGCGCGCGGCAATTAGCCAAATTAACCGCGTGCGTCTGTTAATGCTCGCGAGGACGATTAATATCTCGTGTTGAAATAATTACGCATCACAATACAATACTTAATGATGAATTTCACGCGGTCTATAATAATTTCGACAATATTACCTCGGGAGTGGCGTCCGCGGTGCAACACGTCTCCGATTTAACAACTCATGATCCACTAACACTTAACAACAACAATATTATTAACGCGCAGAAAAATTCTGTTAGTGACGCTCAAGCACACATAAATACGGAGTGCGTGGCTTTCGTAATCTCGAGTGCGGTTGACTGCTCTGTATCTAATATTGCACTCGAAGATTATGCTTTTGCGGTGCTCTACACTGTACAATCGACATTTACCAAAGAAAACATACTAACAGTGACACCTCTCAACCCATCCAAAAACGGAGGCGGTTCGGGGAGTACGACTTCTCTGTTGGTTCAGCTTTCCAGTGGTGGACTCATCGCTTACTTAATGAAAGCAAAAACTGAGTTTACTGCACTGAACACCAAAGACCTTAACTTAAATCATCTCAGTGAGGTACCTACCTTGCCTGTTGCTACGATTTTCGTAAACAAATTTTTTGAACAAACCAAGTATAAAAACTTTTTAAATTTAAAAACAATTGCCAAGAAACTTGGGTTTAAGCACGTTTGGCACAGGCGGGGTAGGTACCTTGCAAAAATGCATGTTGGCGAAAAAGCCTACGTTATTAGTACCTCCTCCGATTTTATAAATGGGGTAGGCAGTAACCTCAATGTTTTATGTGATGAAATTAACGATAGGTAAAATCATTGCAAAAATGAAAATAGTACCAAAAATCGTAACTGAACAAAAAAATTAAAAACCTACAAATTCCAAAAATTCGAATGCAAAGTCAAACACAATAAATCGCAATATCAGCGATGAGACAAATAACGATAATGCAGCTAAATCCAATAGTAAATGACTAGATAGATCCGCCGCTGGAGAGCAAGGCAGAGTTAAGGGGAGGTTGCGTGCGGGTTTCTTCAATGCGAACTCTCTGAGGGTGCAATTTCTTTTTGATGGTTCGTCTTACGACCTTTTTGGCGTTGCTGAGACCTGGCTGGAGCCGGATGTAAGCGTTGACGTAATTCAGATCAAGGGTTTCAAGGTTATCAGACAAGATCGGAATATAAGGGGAGATGGAGTTGCACTCTACATCAAATCTCATTTTAAACGTAACATTTTAGCCTCATCTAATATAGAACAAAGCGAAAAGCTGGGCATCCCGGGAGTACATTTTCTGCAGCGTACAACATTGCGACTCACCCCCCGTATTCATTACAGTTATTTATAGACCGCCAAAGATTGCTTTCACGCGTATTCTTGTGCTAATATAGTCACAAAATTTTAATGGGTGATCTGAATGATGATTTGCTCAGTGATAGTGATGATGCAAGGTTTGTACGCAAATATACTGCTGAATTATCTCTGCAACTGGTCCCGCATGGTCCCACGCACTTTACACCCGCGCCGAGCACATGGATTGACGTTATACTGACGGATGACAATGATGACCTCATTGACGGCCGCAGTATCGGGGCACCTTTTCGTAGTAAGCATAACATCGTAGATGTTACAATTGCTTACTCAAACAAAGATTTATCAGTGAATTCTTTTCAATATAGAGACTTTAAGAATATTTGACCTGATTTACTTGCTGTCCAACTTCCCGGCTGTGACTGATCGCCGTTTGATGCTGCGGTCGTCGACACTGAACTGGCACTGGACTGTCTCTGCAGCAATCTCAAGGCGACGATTGATACATTAGCTCCCATAAAAATATTTGTGCCGAAAAAGGGCAGACTGCCGTGGGTTGATGCAGACTTAGCTCAGCTATACAGAAAACGTTAAGCACTGTATCGTTGGTACAAACGTACGGCGGACACGTCGATACTGGAGGCTTTCATTATACTCAAAAAGCAGAGTGACAAGCGCACTGAGACTGCAAGGACATCTTACTACCACGATGGGCTGTTCGATGCTGTTGTTAACGATAATGTCTGGGAAGAACTTAGGAGCCTGGGGCTTCTGCCCGGACATGAGGTGCAGTTTAATGGCTTTCTTAGACGAGCTCAACAAGCATTTTGCTGGCGTGTCTTTATTTTCTTGGGATGATAGTTCAGAGAGCGAGAATATAATTTCCCAAGCTGCTGATGAAGGTTTTCGCTTCAAAAACATTAATTTAAATGATGTGATTCTCGCCATCTCGCACTTTTCATCACAGGCACGAGGGATAGACGGCTGCGGCGTTCCGCAAGGTGTTATTGTAAAGGCGTTTCCAGTTATTGAAAAACTCAGTGTTCAAAAAAAAGATGCTCTTGCAGTCTCTCGAGTACTAGACCCTTGCCAGACCGGATTTCGACCTTTTCACTCTACGCAGACTGAACTGACAGAAGACATACGAAAAGGAATTGACAAAAAACTGATAACTGTACTACTTCTGTTTGACTTCAGCAAGGCTTTTGACACCATACTGCCATCACGTCTGCTCGCCAAACTGCGGTCTATGGGTTTCTCCAGGGCTGCTCTCACGTGGATTAACTCCTACTTTTCCAACAGACCGCAGGCCGTCTTTGACAATTAAAGTGGCGAGCCCTCGTGGCTAGCCACAAATTTAGGAGTGCCACTGGGTTCAGTCCTGGGTCCCCTTCTTTTCTGCCTCTACATTAATGACGTACGTGACGTGTTACAGACTGGGGGCATTCAGCATTTACTTTACGCAAATGATCTGCAAATATATATTCAAGTTCCCTGTAGTGGTCTGGAGGAGAGCATAGCAAGACTCAAGCTTGCCACCAGAACGGTGTCGGAGTGGGCAGCTGATCCCTCTCTCAAACTCAGTGCTAGCAATACTAAGGCAATTTTATTTGGATGCTACAAATTCGTTACAGATTTTCACTCTGAGGAGCACACCTGCATTGACTTGGGAGATGGCATCGGTATTCCTTTCTCCGACTCTGTCAGCAGCCTCGGTGCATTACTAGATTCGAAGCTCTCATGGAGATCCCATGTAGATGCTCTAACAAAAAAGTTTAATCGTATAGTCTTCCTTTTTTCAGGAAGTATACCACCGAGGTGTTGCGTAGGAGGCTTGCTGAGGCACTGCTGTTCCCTCACCTAGACTACTGTTCGGTAGTATTGCTGGATGCTTCTTAAGAAATACGAAACCGTCTGCAGGTGTTAAGAACTCATGAGTTCGTTACGTGGTATAGAAGGGCCCTGGGCTGGCTGCACACTGGTACAAGGACAGTATTTCATGGCGGTACTTATGTACAGAATCATGCGCGTACATCACCAGATTATCTACGGTCCTCTTCTCTAGATATACCCAGGGGCCCCCAGAGAGGAGTAACAAAAGAACTCGCTCCTCCCCTGATGCGCACTGAGACTGGAAAGCGTTTTTTCCATGTGACGTCCTGCCACACACCTCGTTTATGAATTGTATAAGAATTGGTCGTACCACTGTTATTTCGCGTAGTAGTGTTTATTACGATTAAAGCGGTTTTTATATATTGTTTACTTTAATTGATTATGCGCGGACTAAATGAGGGAAGGATTGGACAGGGGTATTAGTAAAAATGAAGTAATTTACCAATCCTTACTCGCAGAGGCTCGTCAAACGAGTGCTCTGAGTGTCTCAATGATAGTTTGAGCGCCCCTCGGTGAGATATAGATGTCTGGTGAAATTAAAGGGATATTTATTATTGACCGTTCCAATATTAATTTTTATATCCTACCTGCAGAGGCTCAAAGATTGACTACCCTGACTATCGTTATGATAGCTTCAGTGTCCTTCGTGGAGTGTAAGGATTTTTATTATGTAAATTGTATAACTTTTAATTTGTCCAACTCATAGAGGCTTACGAATAAGTGCTCTGGGGCTATCTCTACGATAGCTTTAGCGCCCCTTCGTTGAGTGTAAGGACTAAATAAATTAAATGATTAAAATTCAAAATATCAAAATGATATTGTTGTTGCAAGTGGCATTAATTGTTAAACAATTTAAAGTTATTCAACTCACAGAGGCTCGTCAAACGAGTACACTGACTATTCCAAGATAGCTACCGTGTCCCTCAGGAGTGTAAGATTTTAGTTTATACATATATAGTGTAATTGTTAATTTGTCCAACTCATAGAGGCTTACGAATAAGTGCTCTGACTATCTCTACGATAGTTTTAGCGCCCCTCCGTTGAGTGTAAGGATTAAAGTAATTAAATTATTAAAATTCAAACTATCAAAATGATATTGTTGTTGCAAGTTGCATTAATTGCTAAACAATTTACAGTTATTCAACACACAGAGGCTCGTCAAACGAGTACACTGACTATTCCAAGATAGCTACCGTGTCCCTCAGGAGTGTAAAATTGTAGGGTGATTGCTAAAATTCGAAGAATTTATTTTACTTTCTTTTAAAATGTACCGCTATTATTCTTCAAAAGGGGCGAATACCAATGTCCTGCTTCTAGCAAAGTCTAGGCGGGAATGGCTTCATTACATGATGGTGGAGTATATACACTAGACAGAGATAACATGAGATTGTGCGAGAAAGAAGCTTTCTTCCGTCCTTGTCGCTCTAGTGCGTATCCCAACTCTCATGCTTTCTTTGCCCTTTCAATGATTTCCTTTTGGTTTTTGCAATTGGTTCTTCAATTGTCGTGTTTGTCCTTATTTATAAATTGATAAATGTCATTAGTCGTCTTAATAATTAATAATTAACCTTTAGAGGGACGGGATCCGACTTTTGGCTTAATAAAATGAACTAAATGGATTCGATTTATGGTACCTGCTCACACACAGACACACACACACACACACACACACACACACACACACACACACACACACACACGCACACACACACAC
>UELU01140030.1:37284-54760 GCA_900490025.1 Megastigmus dorsalis | reverse complement strand
AGGTTAGAGTCACTTGAAACTTCTATCCGATTTAAATCTTACTTTAAAAACTTATAGTGATAGAATTACGAACTTTACGTATAAATAATATTAATCACAAATTATTTAAAGCTTGAAAAATATGCTAGAAGTGATTATTCTTCTTTTAATTAATAAATAAATTTTGATCCTAATTACCCAACACTGAGTGTAATTCGGGTCATTTTCAATTTTTTTATTTCAGTTTCATATAAAATAAAATGTGTTCTCAGCTAAATTTTTCTTGTGCATATTGATAGCAGATGCTATAAACTAATAAAATAATTCTTTAGAATAAAAAAAACTGCTGTAAATAAAAGGATATAGCGGCCATAGCTTAAGTGCCTCTCAATACCCCAGTCTACCCTATATAATATGATTGAATTCATTTGCTAGAAATAATTGTAGGTTCATAATAATAATGTTACGAAATATTTTTTCAACTAAAAAATTCTTAAATTTACGGCATACATAATTTTTGTTTATGTAATAATAATGCATTCTTTTAATAGTGCAACAATTTTTTTGTTTTTACGCATGCAGTGTGTACACATGTTTGTTAAAAATTAATCGGTGCACAGGCTGCGTTCTTTTAGAAATTGCTAAAAAATTTTAGCGAAAAGTAGTTGGCCGTATCCAATAATATTTTCCAATCGCTATAGCTAACGATTGGGCGGACCCCTGCAGGAGATCGGTAGCGTACGGTATAGCCGATACTCATGGCACCGACAATCGACTATATATATATATATATATATATATATTAGGCGAACTGCCGCGCGCAGCTCCTTCGCCGCAAATCTATATCGATCAATGGAGCCACAGCTGCAGCGGCGCGACATCCTCGACTACTCGGCTGCACTCGATCTCGAGCCCCGCTGGAGTCGCCGATCGGTGCACTTGCACGCAAAGAGCTATTCACTCGCGTCGGGCGCGCGCTCGGGTTTCAGCTGCAATACTACGCATGCGGTAGCAGCATCATCGGGGCACAGGAAGAGGGAGAATATACGGAGCCGCGCGGAAGCTGCGCGCAGGACCATGGGAACAGGACTACTATCGAGACCACTATGCAGACGCGCGCAGGTGCCGAGCGGATCCTCGCGCACAATCGGCCCGCATCCGCGTCTATTATATAGCGCAGGCGACTCTTCGGTCCCCCGCACCGTTACACACAGCTGAACCGCACTTTGGTGCTCGGCTCGTCGCGCGCCCTGCCACTTCTAACGATACAAATTGAAACGCGAAGCCGCGGGAGTAGTGCGCGTGCGGGGGAGACCGGAAGCCTCCGTAGCAGCAGCTGTAGTGTCCGGTTGCGCGCAGCTGCACGTTTGACCCCCTTTATTCTCTATGGCGGTCTGCGATTGCGGATGGGGCAGTGATAGCGGGCGACTGCAGCGGCCAAGAGGGATCCTTATCGAACCTGAATTGTTGTATCGTACCGATAAGCCACGGACTGTCGATCGCGCGACTATGCGCGCGTGTGCGTATACCGAGCGCTTTCTGCTAGAAGCTGGCTCAAATTTGATTACTTGTGTTGTATGCGCTTTACGAGCATACTGCGTGTCCCTATTCTATTTTAGTCTCATTTGAATCTCGAAATTTCGCGAGATTATACACAGATGTGATGAAAGCGTTGAAAAACATTGGATACAAGTATCGTTGGCTCGGCGGTGGGTAAAATAGGCCCGTCTCAAATGTTATAGTTCAGAAATGATTTATCATTGCAAACAAGTCTTTTTCTTTCAACCGCGTGTAAGAATTTCTTTAAAAAATGATATACCGAGACCTTGCTCTCGGTCTAAATTGTACGAGTATGAAAATAAGAAGCTTTGGTATATCCTCGCGTGCCGCAGATTTAATTTCCATGAAAGAAAAACCACTTGGAATGGTACTTTTTCACGGCCGAGAGTATACATATCCTGGGATACATATCGGTCGGCTGCGTAATTTGGATGAGGACATAACGATCGCAATTAAACGGGCGTCGTATACTTGCACTGAATTTGCATTGATAACATCGGTTCTCCTGCCCGTGCTGTGTCTCTTACAAACTCTTTTGAGCTGTTTTTAGCTTTGCGCCCCTCGATCGCTACATATAGATCCTATATGTATACACGCGGTTGAGCGTTCGATTTGCCGTAAAAAAAGTTTCAAGGGCCCTGATGGAGCTCGTAAAAGAATTCGCGAGCGCAGCACAGCTCGGCCGGTTGCAGTATACATATATACCACCGGGCGACGCACAACGTGAGAGGGCGCACATAAAACTCCTGGAGCCATCGAGGCTCGATGAACACTCGAGCCTCGATGGCTCATAAATATTGGCTATGGCAAGCCGTTCCGACTTCCAATACGTATAGCGTATGACGCACGCCTCGAGGGTGACTCGCAGGGGCCCTTTAACGCCGAGCCTGCGTGTACAATGGATCGTCCGCGAGGTGACGACGGAGCACGAAGAAGAAGACGGAGAAAGAAATCCTTCGACCGCGACGCTCTTCTCGCTCGAGCATACGAGAGCGGGGATTGGTCAAAAAATCCCGATTCTCACGGCGGTATAAGCAAACGTCGAAATAGAATCACTTGCGGTACGAAACATTCGTTCCGATTCTGCCAAGTGTGTCGAAATGCCGCAGAAAAATCCCTAACTTTATTAACTAAGATATATTAAAAGTGTAAAATTAGTTAGAAATAATTATTCTGTGGCTTTGAACAATAATATATGTTTATTTGTTCTCTTTAAACTTGCACTTACATTATGTACGACCGTCAATCTTTTTATTTCATAGAAATCTTGATCTAACGATCATTAAAAAAGCCAAGGTGAAGTTTCTACATTCATTCATAGAAATCTCTTATACGAGTACATAATGTATGTTTTATTCGTTTCTCCAAGTAAATTGGACATTCTTTACATTTTCCATTGGAATTATACTTCCATTAACTCACATTCAGTTTTTCGATACACATTCAGATATATCTGAACTTATTTCTGCGATTCAATTGGTCAACAATTACTACCTACTTCTGTTACATGATTCTGTAGATGCTAAATATTTATTAAATTTTTTTTTATAAAAACAGTATTTTATGTACCGATATTCACGATGAACACTAAAATATTATTGAAATTATATAAAAATAATTTGCGGGGCTTGTGACATTGAAAAGTTAATTAAAGTGATGATATAATCTATAATTATTGGTATAATCACTTATTTACAGAAAGTTAAACATTTTATTTATTTCCCGTTCCTTCATCATTTTTTCGAATTAAAGTTTTTGTTTAATTTTAATGCAGCTTCGGTTTTTTCTTAATCTGAATAAAGCTGGTACCTATACAGAATAAAAAATATCACTGATAATAATCCATTGGCACTTAGCTTTCTTAAACTTAATTATTTATTCCAATATGTACATGTAATACATCATCTATAAAAATTACCTTTAGAAAGGACAAATTTTTACAACTATGATTTTTTTCTTCCCCAGCTCGAGTAAATTTATTCTTGCGCCAATTTTTACTATAAAATAAAATTTCTTTAGGCGCTGAATTCTCTTTCTGATAATAATTTTCATGAATAAAAAATAATATATATCAGTTTTTTTTAGATATTACTATAATTTAAGTTACATAAGCTTCTGAAATTAAATCAATCATTACTGTAAATCATTCCTTTTGTTTTAAAATGTTGTAGTGCAAATTAGATAAATAATTTCTTAGTACAGTTTACAAGAATCTTCTAATTTCCCATGGAAAAATTTGACTATTTCAGTCCTCATCCTACAAAAAAAGATAAAAAAATGAATTTTGAAATTTGAAAGCTGGTTCATCCATTCTCCAGATATAGAAGAACACACACACATACGAAAAAAAAATTTTCTTAAAATCGGACCAGTTTTCTTCCAATGATGTTAAAAATATTTTTAACCATTTTTGGAGAAGATGTTTTTTTTTCGACGATACGAAGCTTCTCTGATGAAGCAAAATAATTATTATTTTAATAAAATATAAGTCTTGGTGAAAGTTGCAGGTCGTGTTGCTTACTACCTACTCTTGACATGAGAGTTTCGTCTAGCCCTGCATAAATGTCATGATGTGATACTTTCCTACTTTTAACTATCGTTTCAACTGTCTAATACAGAGAGAATTTGAGTACCTGGATTATTAGTTTGGGCCATATAACGTAAATTTTAAAATATATGTGACTCCAGCGTTCTATTAAGCAAAAACTTAATAAAAAAAATATGGACAGGGTATAAGAAATAATGAAGATGAATTGAATAACCATAAGACTCCGTTAACTCAATAATGCGCGTAAGCTTTTTTTTTGTAAATTCGTCGTGCCTCAATAGGTATACCTAATACAGAATATCCGATTCATATACAAGATTAATTAACTGAAAAAAAATTGCCCAATTTTCTAAAAGTAATCACGCAGGATACTTTTAAGCGGATTAGCGTCATTATTTATGGTGCACGCCGCATTATAGATAATAAGTCGGCATTAAAGGTGTTGTTTGGCAAATTGGTTATATTAATGGGGGTTCGTAATGCAGCGCGTTGTCCTTATTCCTCGCAGAATAAGAGTCGTGTGCGTATAGTATAAGAAACGTGAAAAGCGCAGCGGTAACCTACTAGCACGATTATCATATTGCACACGAGCGAGCGAAGAAGCCCGGCTTGAGCTGCTTTTTAGTCCGCGAGAGAGCGACTTTTGTCCGCAGCTGCTCTCATTACATTCTCAAACCTTTGATACTTCGCAAACAAGAAATAGTTTGTGCTCTACAAATGCCACGAAAGCAAGTGCATGCAACGATTTCCGATTTCCGACCCGGTATTATGCTCAAGTTGGCAAAACCTTAATGTATCGTGTGCTCGATTATTTTGCAAGCTAAAATTTTTAGTACAAGCATTACAAGGTGGGTCGACCGAACCAGGGTTCGATAAGACAAAAATATTTTCTAAATAGAAACGGCAATAGGCAATGGAAATGCAAAACAATGCGCATTTAAATAAAATATAAAAAATGAGAAAATTAATAACTTATTTATGTTGTATGCTTGCAAGTAATACATTTTAGAAGAATTAAAATTAAAAAAATATGTGAATACATTTACAGATGAACTTTTCATTTTCACCTGTAAACCATATGAGTATTCAAATCTATACATACGCATAATAGTTTTAACGAATTAAACGTATTAATAACTATAATGTTTCCGATTCAATAGGACAAAAAGTGCATAAAGAGTATGTAAAACGCATTGAAGAATGCTGATTGGCTAATTATTTAATATGTGCACTTGTATTCAATTCCGCATTAAGGTAAGCTTTCCGCGAGACGCCATACGGCGCATCTGCGAAGCGACGGTTTTGTGAAACAATATCCCTCATTCGGTAAACAGATAAGCGTTAATTGATATTTCAAAAGTATGCATATGTACGCACGGTCAGTCGTGCGTACATACACATATACGTGCATCGACGATTGACTGCGCCACAGTCGCTGTACAGTCGAATCTGACGTAACGGAAAACGTAATACACTCCGCTGCTCAAGTGTACATACGCTTCAAGAGGTTTTTTTCTTTTTCCTTGCCGCATTTTCCATTAAAATAGTTGCGTTCCGTGTAGTCTACTGTATCTGATGAATATTTTTAATGGTTTCTTTTCCATCTTTGGAAAGTACATTAAGCTGTAATATAATCTATTTACAATATATATATGTGTATTGACTCGTTTACGTATAATTATGAATTTTCATAATTTTGCAAAATCGTACTGAAATCGCATATACTACATTATGTGTTTATGCAATAAAATCGTTGTATACATTCAAACAATTCAATTATCCCGTAAAAATATGCTCTAGATAGACTTGTTAAACAAAAATTGCTTTGTGTGCAAAGTATTTTCAACATCTTTCCGTATTTTGGAAACTATAGGTATATGTTATTAAAAATAAGACTTGACATAAGTTAAATAAAAGAACTTTTGTCCCTCTTTGAAAAAGCTCTGTAGAGATAACAGAGTTAACCAGACAATTAGTTTGTCAAGATACAGAATTTATTTTCATCAAAATTACAGACACATTGATGATAATTTTTTATGCATTTCTCATAGTTTGATAAGTTATGGACCTCGAGGTGTAGCATATGATAATCATTTGAATCTAATATATATCTATACGAGAAATTTAAAATAAAATATTAAAAATTATAAAAAATAAATTTATGACTACTCTGAATATAAGATAATTGTATTTCACCTTGAATCAGTATCATACCAGTATTATCAAATACTGAGGGAAATATATAATCTAAACAAAATAAGTAAAACTAAATACAATACAATACCGTTACCTAAAAATCAATAAAAATGTAAGCAATAAAAATAGTTATATCAGAACTATAAAAGTCTTTTCATATTTCAAAACAAAAAAAAAATCTGAAACATAGTAAGTAACAAATATATTCCAAATACCACTAAGTGTTACTTACATAAATTTTTTTATTATGGGTTAAAAATCATAGTTTATAATGTACATATATTTGAAAAAGAGTCTATTTTAACATATAAGTTATAGTACCTATTCATTAGTTTAATTTTAATTATTCTAAGTTTGTACAACCGAGCCTTCGTACTGGTAACATTATTACCTGTATAAGATAATTTTGCAATGTATATTTTATTTTGTAAATTGATTCTATATCAAATAAATAAAAAATGAAAATAAAAATGTTCGGTATCTCGATAACCAGAATTCATTGATAAGAACTCGAAAACAAGGCTTCTATTTTTATTAAATCTGAGAAATGAGTGTGGCCTCTTCCTATCTGCATAATGAAGTTTGACTAATTCAGAAAATATGAAAGTTCAAAATCAACTGCTAACGTTTAATGTTATTAAAAAAAAAACATCTAAATATATTCATTGTTTTATATGCATAATTGTAACCTACATATCAAATATGTTTTGAAATTGTAAATGTGTGAAAAATTTGATGTTATAGTAGATATTGTAAACGTTATTCAGACAACTGATGCTGGTTCCTATACATTTCCGTCATTGCCTTCGATTTATATGTGGTCAGGCTACTTTTCTCCGTGTATATAATACTACACTAATGATTGGTAATTATTGATTCTCGCAGGTCGCTTTATAGATATATAATTATTTTTTACTAAAAATCATTTTTCAATGCCATTTGCATTCTTGAGTGCTCTTCATGCAACTTGCATATACAAATATTACAACTTGAATGTCCTTCCGCATTATGATGTAAGTATTTTTATATTTTTTCTCAATATATTTTTCAATAATATTTTTATAATGAATACTTAAGAATCGCGTAACGTAAGTAATGTCACCAGTTTGATTTTAATTATAGCTCATGCAAATGTAAAAACTTCAGTTCTTGTATTGCTCCTGAATCTAAAATAATTGTTCTTTTACACATTTTAATAAAAAGATATTGCATAACTTGCATTTAGCGTTGTTACTGGAATATAAGATTTATGTGATTTATATACCTTTCCAATAAGACGCGTTACACTTAATTAGAAATTATTTATGTAAGAACTGTTATAATATATTTTCACAATCGCGAAAAGTGCGCATTTTCATAAAAAAACTTTCAATATTAGTTCGGATAATGTTATTTTGCTTTTTTTTTCATGCTTGAAAGTATATCGACTATACGGAAGTTGCCGTAAATTCAGCATAAGCAAAAAAACTGGCTTCAGTTGACGACACTTTTTCCCAGCAAGAGATTCAAGCGCGCGTAGGATGTTGCGCAATATCCGTAATTATTAGTAATCCAAGCCTTTAATTCTTGAGCGTACAGTTGCGCGATGGTTTTTGAATTTGTTATTATCAAATAATTGTGTGTACCTACAATTGCGGAATCGAGATTGAAATTAATTTTTTTGCTTAGCACTTTTATCATACTTTAAAAAGTTCATTTTCCGATTCTTATATATTTTTCATAAGTTAGTTATTTCTTACAGGGATTTGTATTGAATAATTCGTTTGAACATTCGACTTTGAGAGGCACAGGCGAAACGTGTCCAAGAACTTAAGTTTGAAAAAAGCTTTACTTTATACAACATTACTTTAAAGCTCGAGCCGCTTTTGACACTACATTTATTGAATCAAGTGAAAACTTATGTATACTTTATGCTAATAATAGAGATGAACAGTATACCAATTTTTTTATGCGAACAATCAATTTGAGCCAAAAAAGTGCGTTAATTAAATTCCTTTGTGGAAGCTCACTTTAAGAAGGTACACACAGAAAAGAAGATCCGCTCTAAGCGAAATCCACGCTGCTGCCGCAGACATTAAAATAGCAAAATCGTCGGGAGGAAAAACATTTGCATACGCATATCGTAAAGTTTCCGCATAAGATATCGGCAAATCGTATGCAAGTACACGCATGCATTGCGCGGAGGAAAAAAAAACGAACAAACTAATCGAAGGTCAGCAAGAATATAAAAGAGCTGCGGCGGCTCGGAAACCACCCGAGCTACCTGAAAATATAAGCGTCGCGCGGCCGAGGAGGTACACAAGGAAAGAAACTTGTGCATATATTTAGCGATTGGTCACTTTGCGGAGCTGCAGCTCTCGCGCACGCGCGCTCATTCTCATTAGAGCCGAATGCCAAGAAAGCTGAGAATTTTCCGCGCCTCGATGACACGCGGCCGCGCTGTACACTC
This sequence comes from Megastigmus dorsalis, assembly GCA_900490025.1. Lineage (NCBI taxonomy): Eukaryota > Metazoa > Arthropoda > Insecta > Hymenoptera > Megastigmidae > Megastigmus > Megastigmus dorsalis. The sequence goes on along the minus strand of UELU01140030.1, from coordinate 46,028 downwards.
GTAAGCTTATTGCGCCGAAGATAAAAAATAATTTCCTGCGGAGCGCCTCTTACGTGAAGCCAGGGTATAATTGGGCGCGGGCAGGGTATAATGTCTCGCGCATTATGATCGCGGAATAAAATTGAAACGAGCCGGCGGATCGGGGGGGATCTGCGAGGGAAGAGCCGACGCCGATAATCATCTCTCCCAATGCGTACACATACTCGTCCTGGTCTCCCGGTCTGCAGCAGCGCGAGACTGCAGTATGCACACGCGGCTCTTGAGAAATTATGCGTGGCGCGAAAATATTAAACTCGTGGAGCGACCGAGTAGGTATAAGGTTTTGCCTCGCTGGTATAGGTATACAGGCACGAGTGTGGCCAAGACTATCGCGTATACACATATATATCTGGACGTGTTGCTGCATATTCTCTTTCTCTCTCTCTATGACTAAGAAGGGCCTTGTGTCTTATGGTCATTAAATAAATCTGTCCATCTATCTATGTAGCCATCTCTTTCTATTTCATTGTCTCCCGCGCCCGCGGCTAAATGCCCATTATGGCGCATTATCTTATACTAAATAGACGACGCGAACGCCTATGCAGTCATAGTCGCGACTCGATCTCTGCGCAGTGTTGCATTCTTCGAGCTCCGTCGGTTTATACATCTATATAATCATGCCTCTCTCTCTCTCTCTCGTTTCCTCGACACTCTGTGGAACTCCTCTGACACGTACACACACACACACACACAGGATTCACAGTTTGCTGGGCAACGACCGCTCGCCGAGGTTCGCCCGTAAGCTTGTTCGTACACATGCTTATCTATATTGACATACAATTCAGCTTCCAACTCTCGCCTTGCTTTCTTGTTCGATTTATTTTTTGTCAAAAATCATTGTTTCTCTATAAAATTTATAGGTTCGCAGATATTATGCGTTGTAAAATTAATTAATAATTTATTTATTCTATTCCAATATTTCCTTGAAAAATCACGGTGTAATTATGACCATTTATTCAGCAGGAAATAAAACGATTGCTGTTTTTATTTTAGTTCTAAGAAAACTTATTAATATTTACAAGAAAGAATGATAATCATTTTAAAGCTACTAACGCGATGTTTTATTAAATTTAATACGATGGACCGATGAAATCATGATGCGCATAGATCACGCACGACGCGCGCAATCATTAAAGAGCGGAATTTTTAAAACTGCGCAGTTGCAGCTAGTAGATGAATCACGGGTACATCGTCACTCGATCGCACCGCCAAATAAAGTTTTTGCTGCATGAGCCTGCAAGCTAAATTTAATGCTTACACACGTTGATCGAGCTAGTGGGCAACATCTGGAGAGCTGCGACCATTAAAGATTTGGACTATCCACACTAATATAGAAGCAGTACATAAGCAGATCGAGGGAGACGAGGGAGAACCGCTTTAAAAAGCGCAAAGGAAAGTTGGTCGGGTAAAGCGGCTTACGTAGGCCGCAGAAAGGGCGAGCATCAGTCGCGATCAAAGCCCTAACCGAGTACCAGCGGCGCGAGGCGGCAGAATCGTTTCGATACGGCTCGCGCTCGATCGCTCGTACTTACGACTTTCTGGACTGGCAAAAGCGAGAGCGCGAGCTGGATAGAGCGGAAGGTACGAGCGAGCGTATACGCGGAGTCGCTGAACCGGAGGGATGGTCTAATTACGCGCGCGGCGAACTCGACACCGACCGCGGGATGGGAAAAGGCCACTTTTGTTTTCGGCTCGATTAGCAGCCTCGAAGCTTCGTATAACCAAGATTTCGTTCGACGTCCCGAAAAATACATCCCGGCTCGAGAACGGGTTGATTAGTTCATGATTAGCTGAGCTGCGACCTTTATTCGTTATTTATATTTGTGCAGGCTGTGCAGGAGTACGCGCGAGCTTTGGAAAATTCAATATTGCACGCAGGCGAGCTGCGCGGATAAATTGATCCGGGTATATACTTTCTTATAGCCACTACTTTTCTCTAGTAAATTACTCAATGAATTGAGTTTGAGCGCAAACATGCTTGAAAGTATACTTAAGCCCGGGCATCGGATTCTCTTCCAAGTCTTATTATTCAAATTATGCATTAAAACTTAATTAATAGGTATATACATATATACTGAAATAATTAGAAAGTCTTGGAGTTTTTCTCTGTAATACGCGTGTCGCGCAGAGATTTTGGGAAAGTCGCGGGGATACACCTTTAGCTTGATATATGCATAATACCAACTCTTCGTTTTCATTCAAAAAGTGAAACTTTGTATACATGAATTAAATTAAAATGCATCGAATATCTACTTGATGGTCAAGAAAATTAATTAACAGCTAGAACATTATAAACCAATATTACTCGCTTGTACATCCAAGTATTGATTTAGCTTTTATTGAACAACCTATCAGTTTCATTCGCCAAGCGTCATTTTCACGGTATATACACTTATCAGCTGTAATTAACTATAATTGACATACGATAACAATTATTATTCGCACCTTGACTTTCGGTAATTCAAAACTCAACGTGAATCTCTCATATCGTATATCGAAAACTATAAACAAAACGGAATATATCTCATTATGTCTCGACGTCCTGCAACTTTCCTTTCCCAAACAATTAATCTTTTTTATCCTCGATCATGATCGTCAACATAATATGCGTTATACGCAAGCCGTTTCGATCGATTAAAGTTTATTTTTTCATCGAGAAGCGAGTGTACAATCTGCTGAAGCTATAGCAGCAACAATAAGATAGCATTAGAATTGAATGAAGTCTCGATCCGAGCGCGTGCGCGCGACTTCATTATATTCTTCACGAGCTTCTTTGTGCGTTGGCCCGTACCATTCAGCAACGCCTATTAGGCGTGGGACATCGACTCGGCCAAGATCTTACACTATGGAATCTAAATGAAAGCATCGCCAGATCCGCAGCAACGCGTCTCCGCGAATTCGCAACATCAAATATAGGTTCATTGCATATATATCGGTGGTAAAAAGGTACACAGTAACTACAAGAGAGCTTAATTGATTATTGCCTCGCGAATCGTCTCCCGCGTAGAAATGGCATACGATATAACACATCGGGACAGGCGCAATGCGAAAAGCCTCGCTAAAGCCGCGCGCGGGGACCCGATAAGCGGCAGACCCGAGGGAAGCGATATCGCGCACGTTATACGCCCGCTTGTGTGCACTGTATACGTAAGAGATAGGATATATATCCACCATCGGGAGATAGGACGCGAGCTGCCGCCTGCTGCGCAATATAAAGCGTTGACCAAAAATAATGTGCGATTCCCCCCGCGAGTCGCGGTATGGAACGAGGACGCGATTAATGACGCGCACACCGGCCCCCGATCCGGCCCCCCAGGCGTCCACTCGCAAGCATGTACGCTGAAAGAGGAGTAGGCGACGGGATTCCAATTGGTGCATATAATAATAAAGGTTACGCGATAGCTTGTAAGCGCGTGGAGTAGAGGATTTTTTTTTCCTATCAGCACGTGTTAATATATAAAAGTCTGAAAGGCTCGCTTTTTCTTTAGAGTTTGTCAAAGATTGTTTATCGGTGACCCCAATTCGTGAGAGATAAAGCACGTGGTGTATATATATGTATGTGTGCAGTGTATAAGTAAAAGCACGACTGTAATTGACAACGATTAAAGTTGAGTTGCAATATGGAAATGGTGACGCGCAAGAATGTGTAAACAAAATTATAAAGAATTAAAAAGATCTCCTGCATATTGTTTACAATTTATAAGAGAGGAATTTAAAGCTTATATTCAGTCAAATTAGAGATTAACATTATCAAAAAATGCATTTAATAACTTCTGTTTATAGTCACGTATGTATCTTGAGTATTTTACGTAGATAATTTTTCCCAAATAAATGTTCTCGCTGCGGTAATCGCCACCAGGAGATGGTTTAAGCAAGTGCTGCTACCGACATCGACATTATCGACTTCCGCGACTATTGCGAGAAGGACACCTCATCTTTTTCATTAGAAGTACGCCAGATCTTCTTTAATCATAATCAGTTTTGCCTGACATCATGATATTCATGATCGTCATTGTCCCGCTCGCTAATGGTAGTGTAGATAATCGTGAGAAAGAAAGGACTCAGAGTTTCGATTCAGCGTACGCATAGCATTTTTTTATTTCAAGCCTCAGCTAATCGTCCAACTTCTATCAAAGCTATTTCTGATAAATACGGTAAGGTCAACTACTTGGAACTAACTCATATCGGATAATTATCGTGCTCTATGAATTTCTATTGGCTTAGCCTCGATTACAAAAAAAAGCATTGTTATTATTACGCTACGCACGTTGTACATATATATATATATATATAAGCCTGTGAGTTACGCTCGATACACAAAGAGTTTATTGTTTAGATAAGTACAAATAACTTCTGTGTTGGAACTTTTATAAACCAGCTAATTGTATCGGTATACATATATATATTTGTTGATGATGTGCATCAATAATTAATTTATAGTTCATGAAACGCTGATACATGAGTAATTAAATGCTTCATTACTTTTACATATCTTATATCCTCGTCGATATGAATCCATATTGCAATATCGATCTATATGAATATATGTATATATACATATTTGCTCTATTTCAAATATATATATATATGACAAGTTCGATAAACATCGGATTATAAAAATGTTCCAGCAGCAACGCGTATTTATAAAATAAAAAGGGTCATTTCCTCCTGTATCCAGTCGATCGTGCGAGCTCGAGCAGCTATGCGCGTTTTCATACGAGAATTCTTTCACTCGAGCCGATTGCGTATTATAGAATAAATCCACAAGTTCGCACAGCGGAATAATAATGCGCGCACCGCTAGCGCTCGACATCGGAGTAAAAACTGCACGCGCGCAAGGCATCGCAGTGCTCCGCTGCAGCTATAATACGAGATTTTTTACAAATAAAATTAAAGCCACATCGACCCTAGGGGATCGACTCGCGTTGATCTTGCCGCTGCGCGACCGATGCACACTTTTCTTTCCCCGCTCGACCAACACAGATAATTACACTTGGACGTAGGCAATGGGTAGCTATGTAATGCAGGGAGCATATCTAATATGTAGATGTAGGATGCTCGTACAGCTGACCATAAAAAGTCGAACGGAGGGCTGCTTTATCGGCCTGCAATATAATCGCCAAGGTATTCCGCTGTACCATTAGACTCAGTCTTAAAGTATCGCGCACCGCGAGTACATATACATACGGGCGGCTTCTCGGCTTCTCTCAACGAACGATCGTCACGTATTAGCGGAGGTTGACGCTCCGAGAGCCGCTAATCATCTGTTACACTCGCGATAGTCGCCCGGCTGCCGCTCGTTGCGGACCGTCGTCACTCCCGGCGCTCGGCCAAAGGAAAGCGAGAGCCGTAGCTACAGCGGGGACGGGCTGCACGATTCGAGACGCGCTATTAGGGTCAGCAGCGCAGTCAAAGTCTGTAGAGCCCGCGCCGAGTCCCGAGTCGTCGGTCGAGCAGAGCAGAGACAGAGACAGAGAGAATCTGCAGTCGGCGCACGTGGCTCCGCTGTAGGGGCTGCGAGGACCGAATTACTTTCGCTACATCGCACATTATGAAGAATGCTCGGAGATTTTTTTCGTGCGCGCCGTAATTCGGTCGCTGGTCTTCAGAAGCCGATGGGAAGGAAATATCCGTGTATGCATGTAGTGGCTTACGCGAGGGCTTGAGGCTTTTTCACGCGGTACGATGCGGCCGCTTGATAGCTTCATTTCTCAGCGAAACTCGGAGCGCGTGATGTTTAAACGAAGAAGAGGAAATCGGAAGTTTCGGCTTTGATGTCATTTTATGGCGCATGAAGTGGCTGCGCTGCACGCATAGATATGTCAGCTTTCGGGGGTCCCCGTGAGAAATTTAGAGAAAGTCTTCGAAAATTTCAGATCTTCGTGGAAAACGAGTATAAAATTTCCATTTTATAGTGTATTATAATGAGGAGTTTGATCTCTTCTTCGAGACTTTCGTCAATCAGCTTGTCGGGCAAATAACGCGTTATACCAAAACAAAATCATTTTCAAAAGCGAAAGCTTATTGCTCTTGGGTATAACGAGTTTTTTATGATAATAAATCAATTGCAGCGTCTGAGTATAATAAGACTCATCTATGCCATAGTTTTATCATGCTAATTTAAATCAGAAATCGTCGTTCTAACATTATACTCGTTGATATAAATTTCGATCTATTAAAATGTAATAACATTATATTATGTATAAAAAGATTAGGACAAAATTAAAAGTTTTTGTTTAAAATTATTGCACTAAACGTTACGGGTAATATCAATTTTCACAAGTATAATGGGTTGGTATACAATTGCAATAGCCGTGAAAGCTAAAGTTTCATCATGCGGTAATTTGTACATGAACTATTTAGATTCGGCGTTTAGATTTTCCTCTGTTATTATTAAAGTATAAAGAAAAAGATACTCATTTTAATACGAAATGATCATAATAATTAAAATATTTTTAAGACAAAATTTATACCGCGCGTCAATAATTATCAACTATATTATTTCTGGATTTTGTCGGAATTTTAAAATGGAATATTATTAAAGTTTTTGTATATTAACTCTCAACCTATACTGAATATTTGCATGAATTTTTTGCTTCGTGTTAGTTTACAGTTCACGTTAAAGTAATTTAATTATGTGCATAGAATAATATGCAAAATACAGAATATTAGGAATTATTAAAAAATACGATGAAATTATATTATGTTAGCTCACGTAATACTTTCAATTGTCTATAAATGTCATGATCGGGCAACTATTTTGTAGGAAAGTCAATGATGTTAGCATTCTAGTATATTTTTCTTAAGGGAAAAAATAAATTGAGCGATCGTCAAAGAATGACTATTTAGCAATTTATTTCAAAAAAGGAATGAAATATTGCGATGTTTCCAGCAACTTTGCGTTCCGAGGAACTACGTTAACGAAGTAAAGTTTTAAAATATTTTGTGTCAGCTGGTTATATTTATATTTTTAAAGGAACCATGATTCACATTTTTTCTTGGGCCTCGCGACCATCAACACCTATGACATATAGCTCTGTCAGTTACCGTTAACGGTATTCATAAGAATAATTGAAATTGACATTAATTATATTTTTTTCTGACTGTATTGGTTGTAATAAACATTATACCATATAAAACGTATAGATCCACTAGTTACGGTCTCCCCCTAGACATTCATAATAATATATCATCAGCGCAATCAGCCGTAACGTGAACTTTGATATGAACCGAGGTAGTACAAGACTAAAGAAAATGACAAATGAAGTGAAACGATAGTCAAAGAAAGAATAAGCAATTCTTTATTTAATTCGGAGATTGCGACGCTTCGAGGGTATCTCGACAAATTACCCTCCTATAGGAAGCCTGATGAGCGAGGGTAATTTGTCGAGATACCCTCGAAGCGTCGGAATTTCTCCGAATTAAATAATAAATTGCTTATTGCTTCTCCGACGATCGTTCCACATCATTACATCATCTTTATGTGAATAGAAATTGGAACGATAACATATTCACCATATTCGAGACTAAGAAAAACTTTCAAAGGATATACAGATAGCGATGAAATAATGCATAGCAATAAATCTATACAATGTATAGAAAAAGTTGGATTAATAATCTGACCGATTTATGCATCGAATCGATGCATCGTTCGATAATACACAAGTCGTGTGAATCACGTTACTGCTCGTTAAGTACACGTGAACTCACCCACATGCAGCCACGCGCAGACACGCGCAGACTGTACACGGTCGCGCTGCACAGTCACCAGTCACCGGCCTCGCCGCCGTTACCGCCGCTCGTCGTTGCTCATTCGCGATTCGATATATATACATATATAAAAGTAAATGAAACGTCCGCCGATGGAGTCGCGCATTTCGAAACGATATATATATATATAGGGGAATTCCTCGCTCGCGAAGAGTCAGCCGCTCGACTCGCGAACTTATATATATATATGTACAAGACACATATAGCCATGTCAGCCCCGCGCGTGTGTATATGCGCGCTCGGCTCTTGTGCCGCAGTGCTCGGCAGTGCCTTCTCTTGCATAGGCTTTGTCGGAACGCGCGCGCGATTGCGAGTTTCTATAATATACATATATAGCGAGGGCTCGGAGGCGCTCATCGAATTTCGCAACCTCGCAGATCTGCTCGATATCACGCCGATGGAATTGTGTGAGCGCGCGCGAGTCCTGTAATATATATATATATATAGAGAGAGAGAGAGAGAGAGAGAGAGAGAGAGGAGCTCGTACGTTTTCGTGCAGCAGCTTCGGATGGCAGAGGAGCCGGAGTTGAGTTTGTGTGCGCGTGTGTCTACAATGCACACACGTACAGTGCAATTCTAGAAAGAGGCGAGCGCACCTTTTATTATATGCAGTGCCGTCTTAGTCGTTTGCATTTTTTCTGAACTTTCATACATGTTGAGAGCTCGCTGCAGCAACTTTTGTTTTGAATGTAATGCTATGGAGTATAAATGAAAACACCAGTGTAAATATACAAGTACCTATTTTTATATAGCAAATCTTGCGAAAGATAAGAAAGATATATTGCGGCTCTATTGGATTTCTTAAAAGTACGCAAAGAATCAAGTTTTCACGTTATAGAACAAAACACTTGTGAATTTTTTATTGATACTATAGCTAAATTCCTATGCGTTATTTGTGCGCTCAATTTTAACCTGCGCGTCGATGGTGGGATTCT
>UELU01140030.1:10255-31403 GCA_900490025.1 Megastigmus dorsalis | reverse complement strand
ATTGTTATCGCAGTACAAACTTGTGGAAGTGCTAGTCGTTTTTCTTGGGTAAGCGCCTATGCAAACAGAACGTATAAATGTAAGTATTTATATTAGCTCGTTATTTTCTTCCCATTGTGGCGACGGTATAAAACTCTTTGACGGAACGTAATATACCGGGACGACGTTAAAAAAAGGCGTCAATCTTTATCGCTCTTATGATCAATGCGTTAAAGTAGTTCCTTCTATTAAATCGCTAGTTTAATTTAATACCCAGTCATATATTATGGTTTAATGTAATATATGCATTGAAGTATATAACGAGCAAACAAATCTTTCGTCCAGTCACTAAACGAGCAGAAAATATCTGCTTCTGCACGAGTTTTTCAGCTACAGAGAGGCAAGAAATGCTGCTTTTTTGCGACAAAAACAAATTAGTGGCTGGTAGAACTAGCGACGCAAAAAACATTTTCTACTGGCGCGCACTAAGTCATGCATACTAAGTCATGGCCTCGAAACCAAAAGTGCCAAACAAACACAGAAGAGATGCCTCTGACCTTCCACCCACGAGGTCTTTACTCCGACGTCTTTTCTGAGGCGTGAAAAATCAAGAAAATGATGATCCGAGTGAGCAGGTAGCGGCTGATCTCTTACGCTCGCTTAGCTCTTATACCTTTGCGTATCGCGCTCAAGCTCGTACTATTCTGAGAAAAGCCGTGATGTCATACATCGCCTTCTGATCGCGCGATCGCTTCAACCAAATCGTGGAAATGACATAATCTCGCGCACGTTTGTACTTAAACGTTTTGCTATTTCTTATCGGTGCGTCGCTGTGAATCCTGCACGCGCGATCCACAATATTAAGTCTTTTCTGTATTGCAAAATTTGTTTTTGCAGAATATTTGCTTGCAGATATTCGTGATGAATGGGCAAATAGCCAATTGATGCACATGTCAACGGAACTCTATATAAACATTAGCTATGTTTATATAAAGAATAACATTATAAAACTACAAAAGAAAAGTATAATCAAAATTGTATGTGCTCTTATTTATATTAAGATGTTATGGAAAGTATAAGACTAAGTTTTCAATAGTTCTTTTAGCTATATTTTTAAAGCGACGATTTGTTTACAAAATGTTATTCTATACAATTTATATAATAACGAAAAAAGTTTGTCTATATTTCTGACCTCTCATCAATAGCAGCAGTATTCGCTCCGTGCATGGCAGGTGTCGATATCTGCATCGGTAGTATTTAATATGGGCGAATTTACATTACGTCTTATGGAGAATTTATAAGAATATAAGATGTCAACTGAATTAAAACTGTTTGATTCATAGTTGTCCTACAGTATAAAAATATATATGTATAACATTGATTTTATATAAAAAAGAACACAATTACATTGTTGAACGTTTGTATTAACCATTTATTGAAGTATCTTTTGAGGTTACTTCGGACTGCTCGATTCGCTCAGAATATACATAACGATATATATAAATGTAGAGTTGCTAATCAGTAACCTTAACATATGCGTGAAAAATGATTAACTAAATATGAAATTACTTATATCCTTGTACAGTTTTAATTATACAGTATAGGAAAGAAGCAGAAAATTATTATTGATTTACTTATTATTCAACTGTTTTATAAATAAAGGACATACATTTAACGATTTAACATTCATAGTAAGTTGCTCTTTTTCGTCACTACCGACGTTTCAGTAGTTTACTTGTATCCCCTTCAAACACATGCAGGGAGCTGTATGGGGTTTTCTAACCTAGACGAATTCTGCAGTTTATTTATTTTATTGATATAATAAGTAAATTTAGCTTGTATAATGAACCTTTTTTAATTAACTTTCTATTAAAACATTGTCAATTTCCGGTTAGGCCAGATCTTTTCCGTTCTCGTTTTGTCCCGATGCTCGAACGTAATTTAGCTATAGTTAATGTATAGGCGAATAGCCTATGCCGCGCTGCAGCATCTTCCGTTGTTGTTTGATCGTTCGATCAACCAATCTTACTACGCGACTGCAGATGACGTTTTTTATATTACTCCTCTGCACTATAGCGAGTTTCCTAACCTCGGTAATATTTTATGAAAATAATGAAGTATCAAAGTATATTGAAGATTAATGTAAACAATAAGCGCAAGGAGTACTGTTTTATAAGTATTGAAAAAAATTTTTATAACCGCTCTTCATGTGAAGTCAAGAGTTAGCTGAAAGGAACTACTGTTGTCCCATATTAGATAAGTCCATTTTTTTATAACGGAACATTTTAAGATGAATAATTTTCATAAAAAATCTGATATCAGTGTAAAAATGTTTACTCTTGTTTAAGGTTTCAAAAATGTTTGTTTTGAACATACAGTAGTGAACGTAATCGTATCTTTAGTAATTTGTTATATCTAAAGCAAGAGAAGAATATATAATATATACACAAAGAACCAAAATTAGTATTTTGCTTGTAGAATCCAGTTAAAGACAAACTAAATCATAAAAAACCTTTCTGCATTATAAAAATTCATTAAAAAATGTTTAGATAAAAATGATAACAAACATACTTGATTATTTCATACGTCATTTCACAATTTCCTATTGTCCACATGTGTTAAATTTTAAATTGCATATTTGTTTATTTTTATTGTTTAAACAACAATTTTTTGAAAAGTATTATATGCTTTTTCTAATCAATTAATGAGTTCAGAAATTAAAAATATTATAGTTAGTAGTTAAATTTCTGTTAAATGAATTTATTAATATTAATTATTGGTTTTCAATAATGTAAATACCAATATATTGGAGAGGTTTGGTAAAAAGGCGTACTTGTCTGTATTATACCTTTTCCGAACAGGTTTTTTTTTATAGATTAGATTTACCAAAGGAATTAGAGCTATGCGGCTTATCTTGAATATCTGACTTTGACTAGCGTGACCGCGCCCGTACAATACATATGTGAATGGATGAGTAAGTGCTATAGGCGCATCGTTAAGCACACAGTAACGCGTTCACATCATGAGTCATTAGATTAAGGAGATGTCGGAGCTGAAATGACTGTCGTGTAACTTCACATTGTTTTTGTTAATTGAAAGACTTCATATGTATATCTTACAAAAAAGGAGAAGTGCATCTTCCTCATTTCAATAATGAATGATTGATTGTCGCACTTGATAATTACACTATTTTCTAAAATTCGGCTAAATTTCAGGAAAAAAATAATATTGCGCTATTTTGCGAGACGGGTTTTGTGACCAGTCTAATGCATATATATTATTAAAGAATATAAAAATAATAAACGATAAGGAAAAAGATGTGAGCACCCTTCATATTTCAATAAAGAATAATTGTGTCACAATTGGATTTCTTTATTTTATAAAATTTAGTTAAATTTCCGATAAAAAGCCGCGTGGTTGGGTGACGGTCATTCCTGGCTTCGACTTCCCATTAAATCATTTATAAATTTGTTTTTTTTTACACGAAATATATGGCAAAACAAAAGCGAATTCGTTTTCACAGTGCATCCTCTTAAGGGCACAAGGTGTGTTGTAAATCTCTGTTTTAATGCTTGAATAAGAAAAATACACTCGAGAGAAGATGTGTCGATGTGGCTTGTATGGCGGGCTAAAAAGTCGTAGTAAAATACAGTTTATGGTCCAGACATGCAGAAAACTCTCGTATTCATTGATGGAAAAAGAAAGACATAAAGATGCAAGCGGCAACCGGCTCACAAAAGAAAAGAATGAAGCTTTATTTTTGTATGCAAGCAATTATTACTCTAGATGCACCTATACTATACTTTGATTTTTCATTTTTATGAAGGTTTATTTTATTATTTATTATTATGCTATTTATTTATAAATTAAGTTTGGCATTAATACATATATGCTATAAAATTAAGGATTCTTTTTTATCAACTAAAATTGCTATCAAAAGCAGCTTAATAGATGAAATTGACTGAAATTTAAGTTTTTGAATACCAAAAAATAATAGTTGAAAGCGCGTTTTAAAGTAACATTTTTTAAAAAAAAATTTATATGTATGTATTTTACTAATTTATTTTAAAATTTAATTCATCGGTTAATATACATTAAACTGAGTCTTGCCTGGCTAAATAAATAAAAAAAATTTGTAATCTATTTATTTTTTTTCCATTCCCGCTATTAGCTTCATAACATCTTGAAGAGCTGCCTTTCATGAGAAATAATAAGAAGACCGTGTCTACGTAGTTTAATATTAAATAGAAACAAAAAGGTATTATGATTTCTTCATTGTTAAATTATAAGCTATACAACCGTTTCATATTTTAGCCTTTATATATAGGCATTGCATAATTAAAATGATTATCACTTCTTCTATTATAGTTTCAAACCTCTAGATTTCGCAGCATATTTTTCTGTCAACACTAAAGTATAATAAAAGACCGGGGATATAATAGACATTACTCATGTTTGCATGAGATAATAATGTAGAAGCTCGTTTACTGTTTTATTCAGTTTCATTAATGTAAAAGTACTAATAATCATTTAAAATAAGAATGAAATATAGAATTAGTAAAAGTTCCCATTTTTTCTGACTTGAACTCAATTAAGGCGAAAAGTAAAATAATTGGTTTTAGTCTAAATTGATGATCTCACATGGCAAAATGAGAGCATTGTCGATGAGTGCGCTTATACACGTCATCAAACATTATGAGTACTTGGGATCAGTATACGTGTCGATTACTTCGTAATTTAAGTTATAATGCGAAGTGTTGTTAAGTAGTGCGCTATTCTATTGCCTAATATAAAAGGATACTTTCATTAACTTTGCGAGCCAGTGAAGCGGGAGATTATTTTTATATTAAAACCTACGTGAGTTTATTGCTACTGTTGAATAATAAAACGCTATAGGAATTAGAAAAAGTTTAAGATAAACTCTTTTTGAGATAAACACTAATATAAATAGAAAAATATATGCGTTCAGTAGATATATTGTAAGGAGTTCTCCTGTCTCCTTTTAAGAACGTGGTTTCTCTCTCTCTCTCTCTTTTTCTCGTTCACTCGCTCTTTGGAATCCTTGAGAAACTTTCCCCTCTCTATGTGCATGTATGCAAGTTTAGTCTATCGGTCGTCACTTGTTTAGCATCGTTATGCGTCTCTCAGTTCTTTTCTCATTATCCCACTTCTTATTCTAATGCATGCAACCCACAATATTTTTCGAGCCATAAATCTCAAGAACTATTTCAAAAGAAACTAAAAAAAATTCTAATACGATAATTATGGTTCTTGCATTAACGATTCCTACAATGCATTCATTTTACAACGAATTGAAATGCGCACGGCATGATAATCCTAAGCTCTGAACAAATGCGATTCAAGTTCGTCGAAATTCGAGTCATTCATCGTGAAATGGTGGACTCTGAATAGCATGAATAAACAGAAGTAAAAGTCAGAGAAGAGGATGAGAAGCGATTTGCAAGAGAAGAATGCAGCTGTGCGTCTCGATGCAGCAGCACTTGATCTTGCGCTCGCGGCTCTCCATTCGAATAGTTTCTCTGACGTAGGATATTTTCGATTTCTCACGCGTGACGTAAGTCTTCGCTGGCGCGCACTGTACCGGATATGGGCCAGACCTACAAGGGTTAAAGGACCTTAATTAACTAATAGCCATACCAATGACTCACTCGGTTTCTGCTTCGCATGCTCGAGAGTTTCATTCACAGACGAACCTGTACCATCAATAATTCAGCCGCACATATAATTCAACCGCACACTATATGAATAAGTGTACTTTCACGTGTACTGTTGGATTCTTTCACGAGCTCTCAATGAACTTCAACTCAAATCAAAATGATACTTTTTTATTAGATCTGCTTCAAGGGTTGTTGAGATTTTAAAATGTGGAACACTCAAGACCGCTATACCAAATAAAGCTGACATATATTTTAAGTATTAAAGTATAATTATGTGGTTCTGGAGTATAAATTGATCTATTATTGAATTGGTCTGGGCTACTGGTTTCTAATAATGACTTGTGTCTTTTGATTAACTTTCAATAAAATGCGAAAATCTTTCATTTGCTTTTTAAAACTTGTGCTACATTTTTAAAATTTAGAACAGTTATAGATCGAAAGCTAGCGATTTTGAGATGATTTAATCACTGTAATCTATTTGAAAGATCTCGATTACAGAACCTGATTCCCAGGGCAAACTATTTACAGCCGTCAGGCTTGAGAATAAGAAAATATAAATATTCAAATGCCTGTTATTCGAACAAAAAAGAAAAATGGCTAGAAATATCATTATTAATTTACCGTTGAACATAATACATTGGCTCCGCGGATTTGAATTTACTTATGAGTACATAGATGATATTTTCTATCGTTTTCTTTTTGTTATCCTCGCCATAGGATCGTGCAAGAAATGCGTTTCAAGATCGCAATGATGCACGACGATCTCCTCTGGATGATAAACATTTCGTGCTTATAACGTGTAACCGGCGTAATATGAGCAGTGCCGGGTAACGCCTTTACAAAGTCAGCTTTATACCGATCTATACACTCTCGTGACTCGCAAAACTATGCCGAAATCCCGCAAGTATCGATCCTTATACTACCAAAGATCGATCGACATTTTATGCGATCTCTTCAACCATGTCAACTAAGCCAATTAAGCATACGGTATACGTGGTAGAATCACCAGCCTCGAGACACCCATGCGTGTAATACTATATTTATTTGTTGACCTGCACCCTAGAATTAGTATCACGACTATGATTTTTTTTTCTTTCGGTTTTAAAGAAATAGGGTTTATCGTCGCCCAAATGTTGACCTTTTTTCCTCAATTTTCGGCGCTATCACTTTTTATATAAATATACTGAGAAAAATTCCAAATATAATAGTGTTTTCAATAATATGAAGTCTCATCTTTCAAATGCCTGTGCCAGAAGTGTCTTAAACGTTGATTTAAAAAAAATTGTCAAACCGTTAAAATTTTCCTACACGATTAAAATTAGGCACAAATAGTCTCAAAACATTCGCTCTTCAAATTCTCTTCAGATTTCCTTGGTTTTATTCATTAGAAGCCAGCATATGAAAACTTTTGATAATTATCTGCTAGTTTCATTAGTTACATACAGCTCCGTCAATTGAAAGATGAGACCTTATATACCATCAGTGGCACTGTATTTAGAATTATAGAAAGGCTGCCAAATCCAATATTCTGAATATTGAGACTATTTTGTGCGATAGTTTTCAAATAGGAAACATGTTTGCTTGATACATGTATAATATTAATTTTTTTTAAGGATTTTATACATCAATGTTAAGAGTTGCATTATTCTAGAATTCAGTACTAAAGAGTGCAGAATACCAGTGGATCTGTATGTGGGAGCTCAGAACACGAAGTTAGTGCACTTTTGGGTCGAACCGTTGGATGTCCTTCCGGCCCGGTGAGCAAGCATAATGTCTATTGTTTCGCGAGGAGTCGGCTTGGAAGAAATAAGAAAGATTCGTGTCAAAGGAAGTGAAAAGTGCCTAGGTGATAATGCGACTTTAGCAGAAAAAAAGATAATTTTCCGTCTTTTTCTCATATCCAAGGATTGTAATACTTTTTACTACCGGTGCAATTAAATTACTTTTTGTTATCATCTTTTATAATCATGTTATACACATACATACAAGTATATTACATATAAGCAATCTAGTATTGATGCTTGAAGGTAAAGTAAAATATACGACCACTCAGAATTCGACACATCCTCGAGAGACATTTGATTTCACTAAACCTGATTCCTCATTCTTATGCATAGCTCGCATCTCCTTACTAATTGCTCTCTCACGCGACTTAGAAAGTCTATAAGATCCATCAATGTGATGGATGTTCCGATGAGTCCAAATATAATCTTTACAAAACGTCGCAGCTGTACCTGAAATGTGAAAGCATCGCGAATCAAGTAAGTTGTAAATATGCGTTCAAAGAGGTTCCTCTGAAGCTCGCACTACTCCTCGATCGACTGATATCGAAAAGAGATATTATATAAGGAATGTGGGCAGACCACGAGAAGAAAGACAGACAGACATAGAGAGAGAGAGAGAGAGAGAGAGAGAGAGAGAGAGAGAGAGAGAGAGAAGCCAATCCGAGCTAATCGAGCAGACGCTTCGAGGGTGTGAGACTGCCTTATAGAATAATACAGCAGAGAGGTATATATATTTACATGCATATCGATCGGGTTGCATTCATCCTTTCAAAGTGCAGAGCTCGTGAAGAGGCCTGTAAAGCTGACTTTAGGCTTTGTCTTGTATTAGGGCCTCGTGGAATGTCTCGCTTAAGCTAACCTCTGTCTTCTCTTCTTTCCAACAGAATCTTTTTTACTTATAGGCATTCTGGCGGATATACACTTATTATTTCTCGTAAATTATAGTGCGTCGCGTTTCGAGGGAATATATATATATTAAATTGTTTGAGCATTTCAAAAGTATACCCGTCGCCCAAAATCCATATCTCGATTGGAGAGACTTTGTGAAAACCTAATTAGCGAAATTTATCTTTATTTATGTATAGAGGTTCGAAGAGTATATATGCGGATTATTAAATTTCGTTAGAGAAATGCAGGTGTGCAACGAGCATAAAAAGAACATAAATAAAAAGTGTAGTGCAGGGCAGAGAGTAGCCGCGGAGGCAGGGCAAAAGGAAAAATGGCAAAGGAAAAAAAAAGAGAAGAGGAGCAGAGCGGAGCAGAGTATATAGGTGTACACGACGATCGAGGGGAAGCTTATCTGCTTATGCGTGCGGTACCAAACGGCCGTTCTCCGTCTCTGTTGCTTTTTGTACTTTCCCCTCTCCCCTCTCTTTCACTTTTTTTCTCTACTCTCGAAGCCCAGAGAGGCTGCGCGTTATGCGACGAAAAACCGGTCTCGGCATCCTCGAATCGCTGCGCTCGCTCGTCAGCCGGACAATGATTTACCGTACGAGATGCGAGATGCGTGAACGCGCCGCTCGCGGCTCCAGAGAAAAAGATGATAATGCAGCCTCGACGCGGCGCTGCTGCAGCAGCTCGCACACACGCACGCATCGCGCATACGTGCGCGCCAGTCCCCGAGGCGCGGACCGAGCAGAGTCGAGGCTGCGCTCGAGAATAAAAGAAAGCTGCACAGCCGAGGAGAAGCGGTGGGGAGTCGAGTGGGAGCCGAGTGGGAGCCCAGTGGGAGCCCAGTGGGAGGAGCGGACGGGGAGAAAAAGTTCGAGAGAGAAAGACGTGAAAAGAGAAAAGAGGAAGGAGGAAGGAGCGAGGTGCCGCGCGCGAGGAAGTGCCCCGTCTGTGCCGCTTGTGCCGCTTGTGCCGCCTGTGCCGCCTGTGCCGCGGACGCGTTCGCACGACCTCCTTTGGGCTCTCCGCGCGCTCCGCTCGGGCCTCGGCTCTTCCCTCGCGCCAGCTCTCGCGCCAGCTCTCGCGCACCGACGATTCCTAGATTCCACCGACTACCATAGATATCTTCTTCTTCTTCTCTCTGTCGCTCTCTCTCTCTCTCTCTCTCTCTCTCTCTCTCTCTTCCCCTTGCCACGGATTCAACCGGCACTATATATAGGCGGTCGGCTGAGCTGCAGCCTAGGGCTAATTGCAACCTCGTTTTCTAATTAGCTTCCTTTCGCGCTCCGGATCGCTCGCGCGCGCCCCCCGAGGCCGCGACCACGACCCCGGCCCCGCGTCGCGAGGATTCCAACGATCTCGCGGGGAGGGCACTATTGATTCCATCCCCCTGCTCGCGTCCGCGTCGAGACAGGCCCTCCTTTACGCTCTCCTCCACATAGCGTTATTGCTTCCGCGGCCTTCTTCCGCTCTCTTTCGTGCGCGGCAGCGGCAGCTACTTTCAAGTAGGTTGAAGCCTTAACCTTGGGAAGAAATTTGATGAAAGCACCGCGGCCGGAGAGAAGCTTTTGCGCCTATATAGATCATATATATGTATAGGTATACGTAACTCGATGATATGCGAGGCTATAAGCGAGCGGCTATATAAACCGGTTCGCGTGGAAAGCTGCTTGCGCGCTACGCCGACTCTCGCCCTTCGTGACTCACCGAGAAATTTAGAATCTGCATGTCTGCACCAAATTACGTGTGCAGCTTGCATTCGACCGAATTAGAACTCTTTTATTAGGCTCTACACGCATTGATTGCTGATTCTCGCTTGCACTTCTAGATATATACATATATACGATTGCTAAATTGTTTACAGGAATCATCGTTTCTCATATTTTATTTAACTTCGTATCACCTGTTTTGCAGAAATAAATTTGACGTTGAATGTCAGAAAGAGGAGGACAAAAATAATTAGAAAAGAATACACTTTGAAACTTGATCAGATTTTAATGGTTTATTTAACACGTGCGTTTTTTATAAAATAAATTTTAATCGGGATGCAATTAATAGAAAGAAATGATATTTGAACACCGGTAAAAAGCTATTTAAACTGGCTGGTTGAAATATAATCGCACAAGATACGTGGACTGTACTGACAATTTCAATTATTTTACTTCATCGCGCAAAGCTCTGTTTCATAAATATCTTCACCGAAAACCTTACGAGCATATTATTTAAATTCTTATGAAGCATGCATCTAATAATTATTTGAAATTACCATCCTCAAAGAATCTTGAGTTGTGATAAAAAAAAAACAAAGGCAATGCCACGTACACGCATAACACTCCTACAGAAGAGAAAAAAGTGCACAAGGGCTGAGAGCTGAGAGGTAAGACGGTCAATGAACCGCTGTCCGTTTAAATTGCACGTGTCCGTGAGCCACCCGTGCGTTCAAGACCAGAAATAAATTCATCTGGATACCTATAGCAAAAATTAAGCTGAAAAAGTCATACTGCATTTATTGATTTTTCATACATTAAGCGTTTGTTCGAAATGCATATTTCATGCATATTTAAACAATTATCCAGCTGTGCAGTTCTTTTTTGATGCCAAGCATTAAAAAGTATAGCGCTTCTATAATCAACTTCGACCGTCTTATTTTGTAAACATTAGCTAAAGTTTCATCATAGTATACGTCAAAATACTGTATTAGCAGAGATTTTTGTCTTGGCGAATTATATAATAGAGACAAAATGTATTGTGAACCAAATTTACCAAGACAGAACTCTCCGTGAATGATATATGTACGGATGGAATCCGAGGAAACAAGAATCACATATTGTTTGCATCATTACCGAGGTGCTGACAAAAAGTTTTTTTCCAATAAAATTAAACTCTGTATCTTGTTAAACGTTAAATGCAAAAGTCAATAAGTTAGGAATCATAATTCCTATATAGAAGCTTATAGGCGCTATAAGACACTTCATTACCTCTGTTAGCAGCCAGAATTTTTTTTCTCCTCGCCTACAGAAAAAGAGAATCGCAAGAGTCAGCGGAAATTGAATTGCTTTAATTTTAGCAGTAAAAAAACGTAGGAAAAATCGTATAGTCAATTGTACAGGTAGAAAGAAAAAAGAAAAGATCTTTGTCCCGAAAAAGCTATAATAAGCGGAATATCACGCGCGAGCGGCTATATAGCGCTATTACGATGCTTGCAATTATTCTACCAGCGAATCGGAAACCAATAATTTAATAACGAAACGGCGGCTGCGCGAGCGCGCGGTTATAGATAATATATACGCAGTCGCACGAGCCAGTGCGCCGCGGCAGCATCGACTGACGTGCTATATAGTCGCGACGTCTCGCCTCGTCCCGTCAAAAGTCAGGAGGATAAGAGCCTGCGAGGCTCGGGAAATCGCTTTTTCGTCCCGTCGCGGTACACTCGTGTCATTGAACTTTCGTGACCCATTATATCGATATCTCCGGGCAAACCTAATATAGACTGCCATGGCCCTGCAGAGCTCCGGTATGTATACGTACCGAGGACATCAGCTCGAAAATGACAGGGAGACCGATATTTCTTGTTTCCACGTATATAGGGGAGACCGGGGCGAAATTTGACGCTTTTTCTATGTGATTTTTTTGCTTACGTGTTCCACTCATGTTAGGCCTGTAATACAAGTAAAAAATAGATACTTTTTTCATGATTTGAAGAAATGAAAAAAAAATTTGGCGGCCTGCGTGATAATATTATTGTTAGAATTCGCCCCAGCGTAAAAAAATAGCTTTAATACTAACTAATGAATTTATTTTTTATACTTATTATGTCCAATAATATTTTAAATAAGAGGTCTAACACGCTTTTAAATTCATAGGTATTTATTAAATTAAAACTATACCTGCTTGTATTTCAGTCGAAAAAAACTGAAGCCATAAATGTTTTTGAAAAACTTCTAAATTTGGAAAACCGTCGTAACAATTTATAAAATATTATTTAGTCGGTAATTAACACTTCCAAAAGATTGGCTGCGAAGATATATAAATAGTATTTTTTGCCTGCACAAGGCCGTAAAATTCGAATTCACGGCATGAGTGAAAACAGTCCATAAAATTGAATTTTACGGCTCTGATACCAAAAAACTACTTTATTCACAGATAATAGAACATGTTTTCGCAATGATATATACACATTAGGTTGTGATTTTTCATAAATAGGGGACTTGAAGTGATAATTTTATCGTGAAAGTGGCCGCTGATGTAGAATTATGGATATATAAAATGGATGCATTTTTTTCAGAGAAATTGAAAGCAGGAAAACATTTGATTTGATAACCCTGCAATTACTTTTTATATTATTCAGTTGTTCATCAAATTTACCTATCCGAAACTGAATTTTTAAACGCTACTATATAGAATAATGTAAATAACAAATAGAGAATAGTCATAATTGTTGTTTTTATCAAATAACAGGAATTGTGACATTTCAAAAAAAATTTCTTAAGATATTGTATAAGCAATAAGGTAACAATTGCCTACTTTCTAAATTCAAGACAGCGCAAATCCGGTCATTGCCTGAAAATTGGTGTTTATGCGTCTGATTTTTCAGTAAATCTACAAATATAGGTATTTCAATTCTTGACCAACTTCGGCTGGAGTTATTGAAAACTGCACTGTCAGTTTTTTATCACTAACTCAATTTGAGAGAGTAAGCAAGTCAGCTTTTCAAATTTCATTAGCATTTTATAATAACTGCATTAAAACAAGAGCTTATTAAATTTTAACCTTATAATAATTTTTTGTTTATTAAAAAATAAATTTATGCATATAATAGCAAATGTGAGAAAGTCAATAATCTACATATTTCTTATAAAGCCTGTATACAAGAATCTTATTAGTTTGGACAGAATTCTTACAAAACAACGAATAGGTAGAATATATTTATCGAATAAATTTCTTTAAGAAAGAGATTATTTTTTCTTGTAAAATGATCATCTCTACTAGTTAATCATGTGTTGATACTGATATTTAATCAAAATAACTGATGTATAATAACGTTTAATATATAGTTTAGTTATTTTTTCATCAAAGAAAAAAAAATAAGATATTATGAAATGTTTATATGTATATATATTCTAAATCAACATTTTTTGCACAATCTTTTTCATATTGGCTAATGAGAAGGGATTTTTTGGGGAAAATTTAGACGGAAATCCAGTTAAAATCAAAAGAAAGATCTCATCTTCATTATCCCTAACAATCGCGCTATATTTGGTTCACTTTACAAATTCAAGACAAAGTAATGTACATTCCCTTTCAACATATACAAGATTTGCGAATGGCTTGTGCTTGAACACTGGTAAACGCGACTCTGCAGAAACAGTGCACTGCCGTACAACTGAAATTCAATATTCAGTTGGGCGGTCTGTACTGTTTGCTATTCAAGCTAATCAAATAAACGCGCGTAAACATCATCGCTCGGCCCATTGCGGCGTATCATATCATTCTATGTCGAGGGACGCGAGAACGTTAATGCTTTCACTGGTCTGTGGTCGTGTGTATATATATATAGTGGAAACGTGATATTTCCTCAGCACCAGTTTACTTTTACCCCATAGTTTTCACTTCGCGCGACTCATTGGTTTTAATAAAATTGATATTCGATCCTGGTCAAATCAATCGTCGTATGATCGATGCAGTGCAAGTTTTCAGTTAACGAATAATTATTTTAGTTTTGATATTTACATCAATTACAAAAATCAATTATACCTTATGGAATTGTTTTCTTAACGCCGTATTACACTCTGAGATTATGATATTGTAAGATATTAAGATGTCGATAGTAAAAGTTTTCATAATACAAAACTTTTTTAAATTAAATATGTTTAAGATATAAATTACGGTTTATACGATATTGTTCTCTTAATACATCTACTATTATGTACCAATAAGGTGGATAACATAATTGTATATTATTGTTAAAATAAAATGACTTACGAAGGCAAAGTGTTTTCAACATCACTTGCAAATTTAGCGTATCTTATTGGTGCGTCGTAAATGGAATGGATTATATGCGCTCTGCAGAAACGAACGTAGTGTGTATTAAAAAAAAAAATTGGACTTTAGACGCGTTGGAATTTGCAACTGTATCGCCTGCGTCGATTAATCGTTGACGATTGAACGTTGATCGATTCTCGGAGCGTAGAGCAGTGTACCGATCGTATACGCGACGGACCAAAACTAATCGATGCACGAAAAGAACACGAGCTCGGAGCTGCCTGATGGTGACGATTAAAATGCGTTTTGCGTAATGAGAACTGCTATACCAATAATCGTATTGACATACTAATCCGATTTGTGCACGGGAGACGAAAAAATGTATTCTGCCAATGTCAGCAGAGCTGTTTCGTTCGGCTTGTTCATGTTTATATATTATATAGGGATCGAAGTAATAAGCATTTTTTTGCAATTAAAATACCAATAAATCTTTATTAATTTCATATTTTTCCCTACATTTGTATAAGTGCGGCAAGTGCAGTATGCCAAGTAAAAAGCGAGCTTAAATATTATTACATCAATAAAATCATGATTCCGAGTAATGATTCACTGTAAAAAGGATTCCTTAAATTTTGTGCATTCTTAAAGTATTTTTTTTCTTAATTTATAAGAAAGAAAAATTAAAGTTTTTCTCGTAAAATAAGTAGTAACTGTTCTTAAATTAAGTAAAAAGTATTCTTAATTTAAGAAACACTTTGAAAATCAGGAAATTGAAACAAAAATTATTGATATTTTAAGAAGTTAATTTTTCTAATTTTAAGGATCTGATATAAATCTAAAATAGAATAAGAAATAACGTAAACTAAATATGAAGGATTCACATTGAAGAGGTTAAAAAAACGATAATTATTAAGTGTATAATATTTAATATTTAAATTAACTAATTCTTTTTGGATCTCGTTAAAGCGTTCGAACTGTTAACCAGAGATGCGGTATTAGAGGAAATTGCTTAAATATATTGACAAGCTATCTTTCTAGGTAGGCAACACAAGGATAAAGTACAAAATGTTATGAGTAAACCTAAAACCATAGTTATTGGGCTTCCTCAAGGAACTGTATTAGGCCCATTATTATTTATAAGATATGTGAATGATCTATTGAGAGATATGCCAAAGGAAACCATTATATCCTGTGCGAATGACAATGTCATCATTTCTAGCAATGACACATGGGCAAAAGTACAGGATAAAATGAATATGTACTTAAATAAAGCTGCGGTCTGGATGGCGCTTAATAAACTATCTCTATATATATATACAAAAAACGCAGTGCATAACTTTTGGAAACTACTGTGATAGTATGCCTGAAGTACTTAATATAACGATAATGATGAATAAGAAAATATTGAGGGTAAATAGTTGTAAACACTTAGGATTATATTTCGATTTTAATATGTAATGGGATGGACATGTAGAACATCTAATTAACAAAACCAAATATTTATTATTCGTTTTTGCTAAATTAAGAAAAACTATGGAAACAAAACCCTTATGGATTATATATTACGCTTTCTTCCACAGTTTAATCAACTACGCAATAATAGCTTGGTATGGTGCATATAGAAACAAATTAGACTTGTTACAGCGAGTACAAAATAGATTGCTATAAGTAACATACTAAAATAAATTCTATGTGCACGAAACATCACTAAACTTAACTCAACTGATTATCTTAGAATCATTAGTTTATCAATATAATACCTTGAAAGATACTTTTACAAAAGCTAACCGTAACACGAGATACAAAAATATACAATTACCAAAAATGAAATAAAACAAAAACAGTAAGTGATAAAAATAGCTACATAGTGGCTATTACAACATTTAATAAACTCCCAAATGATCTCAAGGTTATGGGGTTCAAGAGTAGTACTATGAAATGCAAGCTAAAAATGAAATAAAAACATAATAGCTACTAAATCAAATAATAAGTAATATATAATACTTAGAAATATTTTCTATTTTTTGAAAGAATAATATATATGCAATGGGATTATTTAGTTTTAAGTAGTTGTAAGTTATTTTTAAGTTTATTTTAGTGAGTATTATGTACCAGCTTATGTACAGGTAACTGCGTTTACCTTATACTTATAGGATTCACACATGTATCACAGGCGGAACAGCCAATGTATGGATTTTATCCGCATTGAGATCTACAGATGTAAAATTTGGTTTAAAATAAATAAATACTATATAGTGTGAAATACTATTATAACTATTAATATTTTTTGCACAAATATTTTCGTATATCCAACAGGAACCTGAACTACTAAAACATTATTAAAAGAAAGATGGGAATTATACCCGAAATAAAATGAAATTGATACCGGTGGAATAATTTAATTTTTAATGTTTTTTTTTTATTTATTTTAACATATATATATGTGTGTGTGTGTGTTGTCCAGTAAATTTTTCCCCAATTTAAGGTATCCTTCTTACAGTGTTTTTCTTGAGCATATTTAATGCAAATGGTAGTTTATATCCATAGTTTGACAACTTAGTAAAAAAAAAAGAACATTTTGTACCACCTACCGCATAACGAGTTTTTCCCGAGCTAACTGCAACTTTCCCAAAGCAGGAGTTCGTGCAAAGCGATAGGATCGAAAACCCCGCGCTATTGTTATAATCGCACTATATGAAGAGTATCAGTCGGACCGATAAGACTGAAATTTAGTAAAAGCGTCTCGGGTAATTATCATTGTTCGATACTAAATGAGCGCTCATTAAAAGCGAAGAATTTTTCACATGCTATAGCGCTTCGAGGCTCCCGAAGCCGGAAAGACTTTCTGCTTTCTTTTCCGATGATTCGCGTCTCTCTTCACATGCGCGCGCGCGCGGCCGTTCACGCAAAGCGTCGTCTCTCGAGTAGAAAATCCTTTCTCACGCCCACGCAATGACGCTAGACTGCATCCGAGAGAGGCGACAGTGCAGCAGCAGCAGCTGCGCGAGAGAGTCGGCAACCTCGTTGACTTTGATCGTGTGCCCGCGGGGAAAATAACGCAGCGCAGTCGCAAGGGGAATGGAAAAAAAGAACCAGTAGGTATACGAATGAGACAGATCTTGGTGCGCTGCACATTAGGTGCAATTGGCTTTAGCGCGCGTCTCGGCGCGCGTTCCGTTCTCCCTTTGTCCTTCGACTGAAAATGTCTGTGCAGAGTTCGCGGGGCATAAGTCGCTTATACGGCGAATTACTTCCGAGTTCAGGCCTTGTATAACGAGGGACTCCTGGAACGTAATTTTCCGATTATAAGAGGCCGCGCTGACGGAGAGTCGAGCATTGTCTATAGTGTTGAGATGTTATTGCCGTTGCTTCCTCCGACGTTGACAATATGCAGCCAACATCTTACCTCCCAGTGTTTGCAGCGATCCACCTTTTCTTCGCGCCTTAGGCTGTACACGAGGTTTGCTACCGGGAGAACAAAAATTCTCTCATCTGAGCTACTCGAGAAAAAGGCATTTTTTCAGATTACATTTCGATAGGCTATTTCGAGGATATACGATTATTCGAACGACAACACTGCTAATCGCGATATGAGTAAGACATTTGGTTGGCATTTCGTTAAACTCGATAAGGAAAATGGCATTTTAAAGGCACTTTCCTAAATACATATAGACGAGCTGTCTAACGTAAAAATGCTCTCTTATATCGGCATGGAAGAGTGCCGTTATCGCACAGCGTAAGCTCAGCCGCGTTCGAAGGAAAGTAATAAGATTGCATACCTCATCTCACATTCAGGAATTCAAGATCGCCTTCATGTATAGAAGAGAGACTCGAATTTCCGTTCAAACCAATCCACCCCCTATGAGTATAGTTCCACGATGTTTTAGTCATATTAAATTTATTACACAAGAAGTTTCTATATTGTTCGATTGTTGTTACCACGACATCTACCAATATCCGAATAGGTTTGACTGCAACATTTCTCAAGCGAGGCCTTTTCATTAGGTAAAAATCACCTAATAGAACCTTCAAAGGTAAAAGTAAAAACAAGTTACGCCATGAATTGAGTTTTCAAGTTCTCTGATAAAGATAAACGTTAAACGAACTCGTATACTTTTTCCAACTGTATAATTCAAAGTTCTACAACTGTTTGATCACTGCGGACAGGAGTTTGCAATTCGATGCTCAGCTGTTGCGCAATAGCGAAGGTGAGAGAAATTCAATCAATCGATATATTTTATATCAATATTATGACTGACGACGTAAAAATTTGGATAAAGGAGAGAAAAAAAGAGGGAGATGTCGAGTTTTATTGTGTTTGGCACAAGCCTAGTCTGGGAGGCAAAAAAAAATAACGCAATCGAATGCATCTGTTTCAACAAGTAGGCGAGGAAACGCCTGCAAGACGCGCATATATGTTTATCTTCAGCGGAATTCTTTTTATAATTCTAGAATATATGCAGCGTATTTTTTATATCGAATCAAGAGAAAACGCAAATGTGTGGGAATCAATCCAAATACCCGTTTATATTTCTCTCCGCGGTATTTTTCTGGCGAACCTGTCGACTATGCATTTTATCTTGCGGTACTTGTGCATCTCTGCATTTTGTAAATCTAAACATTCCTGACTTCAACACGTCTCATTCATTTACGCTTTCATTATTATTTTATCCTGTTTTTAAAATGTTTTTTCACGTGTAAGCTTAAGACTTTATTATATTAATAATAATTACATTCATTTAGTTCATTAAATTAAAATTAAATATTTATAAATCCATAGTCGAACATCGTTCGCGTTTGAGTAGTTTATGAAATATATTTTTCGTTTTTAATAAGAGGTTATTATTTTCTGTTTTGAGCACCTATTTATTGATGAATCTAATTAGCCGGAGGTATGCAATCAGATGAGAGAGAGAGAGAGAGAGAGAGAGAGAGAGATGCGCGACTGTACGTAGCCAAAAAGAAAATTTCATGCATTTTAAAATTGTCATTACTAAAAAGTACAATTACGAAAAAATATACAATAATTTAACAACATTGTTGTATCTATTTACAAACGTATATGTCATTCTTTAATTAACTTCAAGATACCATTAACGAGATATAAAAAATGTAAAACAGATATTCAGCATATTTATGTATACTTCCATCGACAAAAGTTTGTTATAACTTTTCGAAAATTTTCAATCTAGTATTACTCGTTAGACACTAAAGTAAGTTTTAGAAAAATTTGAGATGAATTGGCAAATAATAGATTGGTCTGTGTGTTTTTTTTTTAATTATTAAACTCTTATTCTTGTCCTCTCCAGTAACTATTAAGACTTCTTAATTTTTATCAAGCATTTGCCATATGATACAAAAAATTTTATGAAAAGTGGATTGTCATGTCATTTTCAATATACAAATTAGTGTGAAAAAAAACCGAATTTCTATAAGAAAATGTCTTGAATCAAAACAATAATATTTCCCATCTAAGGTAACCAATTGGTTTTTGAAAATTTCATTGAGTCATTTTTACATATAAATCTATATTCCCAGTAATTGTGAGTTAAATATTATTATTAGTTCTTAAAGATTTTAGACTCCCTCAAGTAATTGAGAAAAATCTTGAAAAAGATTACCTAGTTTTGAGTGTAAAAAGCATCATTATCAATATCAATATTCTATGGTTGAAACGAGAACTTGAGAATTCTGGAGATGTTATTGTATACCTTCTAGTATAGTGAGTACTTAAAACTGTATAAAAATATTTATTGGTTTAAGAAAGTAAGTGTAGTTTGCGCACTTTGCCGCGTTAAAATCTTATAAAGTATTAGATACATGACAAGAGCAGGCTGGATAATTGGCAGGTTGCATGAAGAGGATAATCAAAGGAATACTTGAAAAATATTCCACGATATCTTCTAAGGCGATTATTGAATGACAGTTATCAATGACGTCATGTAAATATACACTATTCATACTTATCAGATCAACACGCATTAATTATGTGTAACAGTGGGTAAGCGAATTACAAGAGACGGTTCCATTATCTTCTTTCGCAATTCTTGTGATAGCAATCTAATTTCTGTTACTGGTTATTATATGAGTAACAAGTCACAAAACTATGTGTGTGAATACATTGCAGAAATATACCTAAATAAGTACAATAAAGACTGTGAACAAAACAACAACAAAAAGATCAATACTTTTTCCATGCGTATAAAATGTACATATATATGTATTTGAATGTACTTTAATGTCTTCTATCTATTTTTAATAAAACTTATCATCTTCGCTTGTCAATATCTCATATGTAGGTGCTGGTGCATAGTATTTAAAGAGCAACCAGGCAAGCGTACATCAAGTGTAAGAGCTAGTAAGTATAACTAGCACTCGATGCTGTTTCGCAGCTCGTGTATATCTATATAGGTACTCACGTCGAAAGCAGCCGTGAAAAGTGGTCTCGGTGAAAAGTGTGTTGTCCGACGCACACCTAAATAGTTGTTCACACGAACTGTATATACTCTCACTAATCAATCACCATATCATAGGATTCGCAACAGCATCTCTAGATCGAGGGATGCGCCGCCGCGCGAACGAGACCACTATGCAGGGGAGTCGCAGGGGACACTCGCGAGTTAAGCGCGCCTGCACGGCTATACGGGAGCCAGCGACGGTATAAAGACGGGGGAGGAGAGAGAGAGAGGCGAGCTGAGCGGGTCGGGCGGCGTGAGCGCACTCCCTGCTCGGCGGCTGGTCTTGGACTGAGCGCGCGGCGCGCTCTATAACATATAGGCTGCTGTTCGGGCCGCCACTGCAGCGCGCTCGCCGACTCGCTCGGCGGCTCCTGCC
>UELU01140029.1:0-15373 GCA_900490025.1 Megastigmus dorsalis | reverse complement strand
GTTATTACTAATTATTCACATCCGATCGGTAAAACAGTTTGAGTGGTAACTGTAGGACTTTGACACCCCCTTAAAAGTGAAAATACAACTAAAATAAGACCTCAAACATCAAAATCTATTAAACCATTCTTTGATTAAAAATATTAAAATAATCTTAAAAATCAGATAAACGCATATATATTCATAACTTATTAACCAAATGTTTGGAAGAAATGAAATTAAATAGGGAATTAAAAATTAATTATTTACTCCTCGGTTCATTTCTTCTTCGACCTCAACTACGTCCTTGACCTTCGCATCATCATTAGCACAACGTTCATGATTATCTTTCAGATATTGACGCTGAAAAGATATAATTACAGATCTATAGAAAAAGTATAATAATTTTAAATTGAAGAATTCTATTTAAAACGAAAAATGAAACGTACTCCACAGTTGTAGGTATCAATGGGATGACGGAAGGAAGACCATCTCACGCACTTTTCAGCTGCTTCAAGGACACATTCGGGCTTTACGTGTTTTGCGATTTCTCCCAAGATTTTCACGAGAAAATTAATTTTTGCCTGAAAATGTAAATGTCAGTTTAGTGGTGTTAAGTCGTTACATCGTTACTAGAATGTTATTCTAACGGAACGACAGACTTTATTCAATTGTATATTAGCTTTGAATACGTATATTTCAAGAATGCTTAAAAATAAATTTTAAATGTCTTGTAAAATTATATGTAAAAAAGTGTAGCTTTAATTAATATGAAATGTTTACCCCTCTATCCATTTCATCTTCGGCTTCAACGACTTGAATGTTTGCGGGTTGAGCTGCTGCAATAACAACAAGTAACCCAAGAACGCAAAGAGTAAGGAAATAACGTGATGCCATTTTGGAGACCCAGAGTTTTTCAAGCGAAATCTGTGTTCAGAATGATCCAGTCAAGAAGCGAAGTCTATTTATATCCGAGATAGTAAAGTGTGAAATTCCGAAATACTTTATATGTATAGGTTAAATAATATGCTTCCAATATTATTTGATATTTAAATATTTGTACAATTACAGGTATGGTGATATGAATGAATTAAGAACATGAATTACTTTCATTTCATCTATTGGCGATTAATTATTTATTAAAAGTTTTAGCTTTTGTTCTTTTGGCAAATTACACACTAAAGATACAGCAACTGACGCCTTTACCCTACTTTATGCTATGTTCGAGATATGAAAGAGTTACGTGCACCTAGAAATAAAAATCCAATTTAACTGTGATATAATTATTTATGATATCTATATTTTCACAAATAGTTAGGCACACTATAGGAGGTAGGTAAATACTGATCAGGAGATGGAACATTGAGAAATGTCTTGATTATAGAAATGTATAATAAGTTAAAGAAAGTTTCAATAAATGAAAACAATTAAAAAAATTACTCATGATGTTTTTAGCTTTTTTTAAATGTATGATTGAATAATGTTTTTAGAGATGGAGTAATCATAAACCCAATGTTTTCATATTGGAACTATTGTTAAAGCGTTTAATTTTCAAAACATGTAGAAAGAAACAATCGATCACAACGTACTATAGATTGCAAAAATCCTTTATTTAATTTTGCCACGTTTCAGAAGTGTATGTACTTCCCCCTTCAGGCTTATCTAAAAGATAAATTTACGTGTACTTGCAGGCTACATTTCGTCCTAAACCTTAATTAGAAATCTTAGTAATCATTTGAAAGAAATTTGATTGCATAACACCCTAACTAGAAAAAATAATACAAATATGCCGCATGATAATAGCAATTCCTTAATTTTTGAGATACCGCAAAAATCAATAAATTGAAATTAACATAATCTGATCGAGCAATACAATAGAACAGTAACTGTTGATAATTAGTGAATATAATGGTACTTGCGTAAAGTCAAACATTGAAAGCATGTTTACAGAGAATTATTTACTCGTGCGGTATTTCATCATTGCGTAAGATAGGTTTCGTATCGACAGCTGAAGTTTTACTTCGAATTCCCGCCAAGAAATGTTTTACTTCAGATGCGTGTAAAGAAAGCTTCTACTTCGATTGCCTACGAAAGAAGATTCTATTCCAGTTACACGCTTGAAAAGGTTCTATTTCCTCTACACATGAAAAAAAATTTCATTTCGTAAATAGATTTTATGCCAAAAATGTTGTGGTAATACTAGTAACATACTTCAGAAAAATCCGCCTTGATTAGCTATTACAAAACATTTCACTGAGTAAAAAATTTTTTGTTTTGTTCTTAGTCAAATATGCATTAGGTTTTAATCTTCTACGTATGCTATTTTTTTCACGACTGACAATTTCTTCTGAAATATCATATTGCATCTTTTATACTTTTATAAATCTTCATGGAACTTCTGCAGCTAATGAAATCTAACATATATATACTTATACATCCTTCAAACCACACGTTACTTTGTATTTTCTTTAGAAATAGGTATCTCTATAAACTGTTAACATTTTGTCCAAGAATTAATTTCTTAAGTGATACTTCTTTAATGCCCTGATTTGACAAATGATGAACGTCATCAAGACGGAGCATAATAAGCATTATATGCAAGAAAATTCGCAATGGAAAGTCGTCTGCTTTCTTTTTCTTTCACGCATATAATTTTGAGATGAGTGTACGACCTCGAAAACAGGCCACGCGCCACCCTCCACAGGTCGCTTTCATATACTAATATA
Organism: Megastigmus dorsalis; assembly: GCA_900490025.1. NCBI lineage: Eukaryota > Metazoa > Arthropoda > Insecta > Hymenoptera > Megastigmidae > Megastigmus > Megastigmus dorsalis. The sequence goes on along the minus strand of UELU01140029.1, from coordinate 12,668 downwards.
TTCGCCTATACAGCTATAATTTTTAATAGAATGCTTATTTAAAAAACTTCATTCTAATGTACATACAAGCTAAAATTACTTATTATATAGATAAAATAAGTAAGATGTAAAATTCGCTTAGGATAGTAAAACCTAATTGTGATGCATATATGATAGAACAGTCGTGCTTTGCCGCCGCGAGCAACATTTTTGCCTGTGGCTGGATGCCACGAGCCTTGATATTTCTGTTGCTCCCACTTTCTAAGCACAATAATAGTAAATTTAACAATAACTGTTAAGCACCTACATTTTGAGATGTTATACGTTAAGCATATGTAAAGAAAGTTCATTGCACTTCCTTCATGTTATTTGGATTGTCCCGTGTAATAGCGACGGTCGTCAGATGTCAATTGAAGTCAGACATCCATATTCACATATTAACATGAGAATAAACGTGGCAGAGACGAGAGCATCAGTCAACCAAAGAAAGTGTAATTAAAACGAATTATAATTGTAAGAAAGGAACAACAGAGTGAATAATAAACATTGAATGTTGTTTCTTTGATTTACAGAGAAACAATTCTGTTTAATTATTAACAACTGTTCCTGAAAAAAATAATAATTAATAGAAATAATTTACATTATACATATACAAGCGATATTTGTTATTCAAATCAGTAACTATTCGAAAAATATTAAATAATATTACTTCTACGTAAAAATGGTATATTTTTAATGACCATATGTTTCATTACTTAAAAAAACATAAATTATTACTTTTATACTAACTAATAGATAAAGGTTAAGTAACCAAATTTTTTCAACTTCGTTTTTTCCAAGTTAAATCCACAATTTTATTATTATCCGATTCAAAAATTCCAGAGTTTGTTTAGTTCGTTTTCGAAAACTTAAGCGATCCACTGATAATTGCTTTAAGCTTTATCTATTAGTTGATATAAACATAATGATATTGTTAGTAATAGTATGATAGATGTTATCGTTCTAATTTGTAAAATTAAACGTTGAATAAAAGACGTTAAACGATCATCAGAGAGCCAATTGCAATTTTATTCAATACCCTTTGAAAATTGCAACGTTTTAAAGGTCTAGCCAAACTACCTTCCTCATCAGAATTGCTGATAAAAAGTTAACTACACATGGTGCTATATTTTATTTTCGCAAAAATCCTAAATAGTTGATGGAAAGCCATTGCTACTTTTCAACATTTAACACAGAGGAACTTATATTAGCGGGGCCCAGGAAAATACTTGGTTAAAAATAAAATATGTTGGAACCAATAATCAAGTTTAATGAAAATGAGGGCTAGTAAAGAAGTTGTTTGTATGTATTGTAAAAAGATTTTCAGATTCATTACGTGAAACACATTTATGCTAATAAAAATTAAGAAAAATATTGTATCGATGTAAAACTTGTTGGAGTACTCTAATGTTTATAGTACTATCCATTTGCATTAATTTCAGAATTTTCAACTAACCTACATGTAGCTGAAATAAAGTTGCGCTAAGTTATCTACTGCGTTGTATTTTCCCGTTCTCTCTAAATAATAATCAACTTAAGTAAAATAGTGCATAGTTCAGTAGCCCCAATCTTATTCAAGAAAGTACAAAAGATAAAAAATTACTCAAGAAAAAATTGTCAGATATAAAAACTATAATTAACTATATGCATGTGGTCAATATTTGAATTTACACAAATGTCATTATATTGGCAAATATTGGCATCAACGGCAACGAGGCAGCTGACATATTGGCTAAAAATTATACATCAAAAAAACAATTAAAATCTACGTCAATAGTCATCCCTTTTATTGACCTGTTTGAACATTTCAAAAAAACATTATATTTAAACACAAATCAGTTTTGCAAGGAGCAAGGTAAATTTAAAGGAAAAAAACACTTTCAAATTTATTTCCATAACTCCTCCAAACCTTGGTTTCACTGTTCACATCAGCCTCGTAAAAATATTGTTTCGATTAACAGATGCAGATCTGGTTATTACAATTTAGCTGCCTCGTTGTTTAACGTAAATATAGTTAATAGCCCAATATGCCCTCAGTGTGGAGAACAAGACAAAGACCTCAACCATAGTCTTTGGCAATGTCCGCTCCTTGATAACTTAAGAAAATCTTTATTGTATAAGTTAAGATAATTGAAAATAATACTACCTACTAATGTGAAAATTTATTGCGCAAAAATGTATAAATCTATGTATATATTATGTACAAATTTTCTCAATGTATAAAATATTAAGTAAATAAAGTTATAGCCGAAAAAAGACCCTTTTAACAGGTCTTCAAAGGCGTATATTAATAAAAAAAATATTGGCAAATGAAACATTTAACACCTCTTTATTTGTTATTATCTAAAGTACTTATACAGCTTTAAATATACATTCCATTTTTAGAATACTTATTTTATTATTATCAAACTGTAAGAAAGTATAATTAATAGCAATGTAATCACAAAATGATTAAATATTCAAAAAAATATTGTTCTTTATATGAACCAGTACTACTCTGTTGTATTATTCTATTTGATTGTGTTAATTTTAAATTAGTGTTTAGTATCATTTCATAATTTCATTAATAACATTCTGCCCTCCAACCCGACACTTGGATTATACATTCCTAAAATCAAGATATTTTTCTATGTTTCACCTCTTGATCAGTACTTATTCGAAGACGTCAATTGCTGTGCCTTTAGTGTGTAATTTGTCAAAAGAACAAAAGCTAAAACGTTTAATGAACAATTAATTTCCAATAGATGAAATGAAATTAATTCTTAATACCATTATTGTCATAAAATTTTATCCATGTATGAATGAATTGCTTAATTATAGCTCTATTGTACTTCCTATGGTTTCTTAATTCATTCATATCACCACACCTGTAATTGTACAAATATTTAAATATCAAACTATATTGGAAGAATATTATTTAACCTATACATATAAAGTATTTCGGAATTTCACACTTTACGATCTCGGATATAAATAGCCTTCGTTTCTTGACTGGATCATTCTGAAAACGGAATTCGTTTGAAAAACTCTGAGTCTCAAAAATGGCGTCTCGTTATTTCCTTACTCTTTGCGTTCTTGGATCGCTTGCTGTTATTGTGGCAGCTCAACCCACAAACATTCAAATTGTTGAAGCCGAAGATGATATTGATAGAGGGGTAAACATTTCATATTAATTAATACTACAATATTTGTTTTCTAATACTTTTAAAATAATTTTTTTTTGAATTATGGTTCATTATTTATGATTGATAAACATTAATATATGTTTAAAATATTTTGTTATGTTATTGTCAAAGATTTTGATATTTTTTCATATACTTAAAGAGATTAATTGATTACATACATTTATTTTTAAGTATTTATTCTAATAGAATAAAAAAGCACTATCATGATAGATTCATTCAAATTTTATTATTAGTTTTGAATAATTGGTATGAGACTAATTTAAAATTTGAAGAATATATTTAAAGTTTTCATAATAACTGTGAAATTTGAAAATAATTTTTTAAATTACTCACATAATTCTTGAGGTATTTAAAAATATTGTTTAAGACTTATTTTTTATAAAGTATATATTACATATATATTGCAACAAAAAGTTCAATTTGAGGATGCTAAGTGCCAATGACTTGGCAGCGGTTTTGTACGTACCCAAACTTGATATACAATTGCTAAAATTTGTCGTTCCATATGAATAACATTCTAGTACCGATGAAACAATGTAACACCACTAAACTGATATTTACATTTTCAGGCAAAAATTAATTTTCTCGTGAAAGTCTTGGGAGAAATAGCAAAACACGTAAAGCCCGAATGTGTCCTTGAAGCAGCTGAAAAGTGCGTGAGATGGTCTTCCTTCGCTCATCCCATTGATACCTACAACTGTGGAGTACGATTCATTTTTCGATTTAAATTGAATTCTTCAGTTTAGAATCATTATACTTTTTCTATAGATCTGTAATTATCTCTTTTCAGCGTCAATATCTTAAAGATAATCATGAACGGTGTGCTAGTGATGCTGCAACTGCCAAGGCCAAGGACGTAGAAGTGGTTGAGGCTGAAGAGGAAATGGACCGAGGAGTAAATATTTTACTTTTAATTCCTTATGTCATTTTTATGATAAAATTGATCAGACTTTTGTAATAATATTTGCATGGCGATATTAATAATTTGTTTTTGAATGACGATTTTGAATGAATGAAATTACAATGCTAATCCAAATATTACTTACAATTAGTGCATGCAATGATAGTGAAAAAATTAGACAAAAAATGAATTGCCTAATATAATTTCCTTCGCAGGCCAAAATAAATTTACTTGTTAAACTATTGGGTGAAGTCGCGAAGCACATAAGCCCAGAGTGTATTCTTGAAGCAGCAGAAAAGTGCGTGAGATGGTCTTCCTTTGCTCATCCCGTTGACACGTACCATTGCGGGGTATGTCTCAATACATATTTTGATCAACACTTGTATGATTTTTTAGAAATAACTGAGATTACTTTTGTCTTTTCCAGGTTAAATATTTCAAAGATAATCATGAACGCTGCACAAACGAACTCCAACAGAACTAAACGATGGTAGACTATTCTAAAATTATAATATTTAAATAGTCAATAACTTATTTTGTATTATATACTTTCTTATGAATAAAATAGTATTTAATAATATATTATGTTGCATTCTATTAACTCTATAAAGTTAGGAACCTTTTTTGTAAACTCTTGTTTCTTTCCTATACTTTTATAAAGTTGTTGTATATTGATAAAAATACTTTTTTCAAAACATTATAAAATAATTTTATTATTAATGATTCTATTATTAATGCGATGTAAAAGTAGTATCTACTTTACGACTAAAGGAATCGTCCAAGTCTCAGCCTGGAGTGCAGAATGTTATTAACAAAATAATGAAATTATACTAAACCCTAATTTAAAATTAACTTAATCAAACAGAGTAATACGACAAAGTTGTACTGGTTGATATAAAGAACAATAATTTTTTGAATATTTATTTACTTTGTATGTATATTCAAAGAAACACAATTGAATGTATATTTAAAGGTGTATAAGTGCTTTAAATGATGAATCATAAAAAGGTGTTTAATTTTTCATTTCTCATGATAATGGCACTTGTAGGCACTTGTACAAAGTCAAATATCAATAAGTCTAAAGTTCTATTTCATCTGCGTGTAAAAAATGTGTCTAATATTTATGTTATTATTATATTTAATGTTTGTATTCTGGATTGTCACTGCAAATTTAATATTAAAAAATTACAATATGCATTTGGCTGAGCTTGCAATTACCTAGAATTTGAGACCTTATTTTAAAAATAACTACCGTTATTTTTTTTGTTACTTTGGAAAATGACATTTTTTAAAGCTTAAGTTATAGCTTTGGAATATCTTCATCAATCTTTATAAAAATGTTTTCAATTTTTATGGGTGTAGCATGAATAAACTAAATTTTCAAACATTTAAAAAAAATGTATATTTTTTAATAAGAGGTGTATTTTTTTCCAAACATTTGGTTAATAAGTATTAACGTTATTAGCCCATTTCAGTTTTTAAGGTTTTTTTAAAATCTTCATAAATAATGAATAGATTTTGATGAAAGACATCTAATTTCATTTGTATTTTCAAATAATTGTAAAGTCATTTATTAATATTTGTTTAAAATTTTTTGGTTATGTAAAAAATACGGATATTTTTTCATATTCTTTAAGAAATTAATTTATGAAGTACAGAAATTTTTAAGCATTTCATCCAGTAGACTAAAATTTTTATGATTAAAAATATGTAAAATAGGTTTGTTTTGCTATAAATATCCGATTTTATTAGAAAAAACAAGATAATTGGGCATATAAATCTTTGTATATTCGATAACATAGAATCTAATAGTATTCTTTTCAATGCCCTGTATAAGTATTAAAAATATATTCAGAATTTCTTCTTTCTCTTGAAATACTTCTTGACAATATTTTTTAGTCTTAAAGTCTATCGATGAAAAACATCCTTTAGTAGCGGTGCATTGTTCAATGTAATTACCATATCTTGCTTTGCTCAATTCTTTTGCTGTTTCATAATCTCGAGCTGCAAACGATCTTGACTTCATTTCTGTAGCTTCTTTATACTCCTCGTTTCTATTACATTTGCTTTCACGACATACACTAGACAAAATTTGAAATCCTTTTTGCTTCTTAAATACTTCTTTCTCAGATAATTTATGTTCTACATGAACTTTCGTTAATGTATACTTTCTTGAAATGTATCTTTCAGAAGTCTCCTTTTTTGATAAACTCCTCGATCGCTTACTATGCTTAGTCGTTAGCCTTTCATCATCGGAACTACCTCTTGTATATGAACTATCACTAGCATTACTATGAGAATAATAGGTTTTTGATTTTTTTAATTTTCTTCTTTTCTCAATTTCTGATTTTTGTTTTTTTGATTCATCACAGTTTTGTTCGCATTTTCTCTTCGATATTCTATTAACAAAACCATCGCTCCGTTCATCACTAGAATTACTTTCCGCCTTTTCTATGTCGCTTGCATCCAAGCTTAAATAAGGACTGGGACTTCGTACTAATGTATATTTCTTGATGGCAGCTTTTAGTTGGCTTTCACGTTCATGTCGTTCGGGTTCTAAACTGGTACCCTCAACGAAAAACTCGGATATACCAAAAGCCTGGCGAAGCATAGAATTTTTCTGGAGATTCGCTTCTGCGATATGATACGTCTCTTGGACTACCCCTGTTCTAATGTAGTGTGAAGTTACCAGAGGTAGTGAGCTTTTCATAGAATAATAGTCGCCTATCTTTATTTATTGTTCCTTTTCTGATACAAAATTAAATGTTTAGGTACAATTTGTACGACTAACAAGGGGAACCCAATGAATCCAGGAAACCAATTTTGATAAAACTTTACAGAGAAATTCTTTGATTGAAAATATCAGGTACGTGTTTCTAATTTTAGTCAGAGTTAATGCCCATTTTATCAATATATATATGAAAAATCATGGTTGTCTTAAAACCTTTATTGCAAGACCTTCAAAAACACATTCCGGCCTTCTGTAGTCCGCGATTTTACCCAATACCATGACAAGAAAATTGATTTTCGCCTGAAAAATCAAAATTCTTATTCTTTAATCGTTCAATTTGCAAACTTTAAGCTCATTCACATTTCACGCCTAAATTGATTAACCAAAGACAGAGGTTTTACTTTGGCTTCAGTTTTTCTGGCTATCACTTTTTATAAGGGGTTGAAAATACCAAATTTATGCATAGATGCTTATAATAATTCCACTATCACAGAGTTGTTTATTTGATTAAAATTACATTACAGTCAATAAGTCCTCTTCTAACCGTCATTAAATAACGCACATTTTTTCATTACCTGCAGTCACATACGTGCTTTCTCTTGCGTTGCTGCGCGACACATTGGTTATTCCAATTCAAATCACGCACCTCAACACCACCGTGGGGCAAACGCGCGTCTGTGTGGCGGTGTGAAAAGATATATCTGAAGACAAAAAAGGATGAGAAAAGAGATAAGATGCCTCGAGTGCCAGTGTAGTCGACGCCGCCTGGACCCGCGAGGTTCCACAACCCGGATATATTAGCGTCGGCGACGCAGTCGACTTAATCCACGTCCGGATTTCTGACATATTACAAAACGCCCTATGAATACTTATGACGGACTCTCTCTTTCGTGGCTCGCGCTTTCGCGACTTTTTCGCGCTCTATCTTCGTGGAACGCAAAAATAATCTTGTATCTGCGTCGCTGTTGTGCTCCGTCTCCACCCATACCCATTTTGTGTATGTCGTAGAGAAAAGAAAAGTAAATGTATTATATTATGCTTTTCTAGCTTGGTTTCTTTACTATTATTTTGCGATGGAAGTTTGATGTTGCCAAAATTTTAAAGAGTGTATTTTAAATCCTAACTTTAAAGTATATAACGAATGATGTGCGTTCATATAATAATTAAAACTAAAAAAAGTAAAAAGGACAATTTTTAATTCATCTGGTTATTATTAGTAAGAATCGCTGATCGTGAATGAGATTAATTATGTAGTAATGCGGGTATATGTCTTAATCATGAACCTTAATAGAATCACATAATTTTAAAACCATTATCTCAATATAATATAGTAATTTGTTTTAATTTGATTCAAAATAGTTAATCACAGATATGCGTTAGAGGCTGGGCACTTAAATAGGAATAGGAACAAATATAAGGAACAAATATAAAACATACATAGAATAGTGATCAATGCATTTTTCTTATGTTTTGTATTGTTCTTTATATATCTTCTTATTCCTTTTTAAGTTTCCAGTCCCTTGTAGTACAATACAATAGGGAAAGTCTGTTTTATTGTAAATAGAAGCAGACAAATAGAAAACAAGATTTTCAGTTGTTTTTTTTTCAACTTTCCCGTCGCAAGTCAATTATTTTTAGATTTTAATATTTTTTATGTCTTAAATAACAATCAAATAAATAAATGCCTTAATTAAATAAGTTTTGCATGGCTTGTCTAAAGATTTCATTTCATTCCAAGCTCACCAGAGAATGCTTTCAAAGGTTATCCCTGAAAACGGTTTCCAAGTAGCCAAAAACAACCGAAAAACGGCGAGATATCGTGTACGAGGAAAGCGACAAGAAAAATGACTTTAAAAAATGTCAAATAAAAAAAGAAGAACATATTGAAGGTGACGATGACGAACATTTTTTGAGAATAAAGTGACTTAATAGTGACTAGTCGGAAATCATGAATCAGTACAAGAATCTTAAAAGTATCTTAAGGTGTCTTAAAAGTGACTTAAAAGCGCCTTAAGTATCTTTAAGATAAGTCAAAAGTAACTTAATAATGTCATACCTATAAGTAACTTAAAAGTAACTAAAAAGTGTTTTAAAAACTATTGGAAAAGTGACCTATCAAAAACGAACACATGGAAGGTGATGATTTTACGACGACTACGAGGACGAAATATTTTTGCAATGAAATATTATACGAGTGAAGCGAGCGTTTCTTGCTAGTATTATATTAATATAGATAATATAAGATGAGATTATCCAAGAACTGTTCTATATTATACGAATAAATATTTGTAATTGTCAAGGTTCAAGTGCAACTACCCTAAAACTCTAGTTTGTTCAATAATCAAAAATAAAATCTATATGAGGCGTGAATTTCATCACTATTTATATTAGCTATAGATACCCAATGCTTCAAAAGCTAAACAAGAAACGAATGCAAAATCACTTGAAGAGAATAAAGAAAAGTGCTCGAGTAAAGGCTGGAGCAAAAGCGAATGTACAAGCCCGCGTCTGAAATATTCAATACAAAGTTATTAAATCAGTCAGTCGAGTGTGTAAACTGGGGCCATAGGGGCGCGCGGTAGCTTGTAATGACGTATAGTGTCGATAAGGGCGCGCATCCCCGTATATGCCACTTAAGAGGCAATCGAGCGTGCCATGCGAGCATTGTCCCGTATCCAATAACAAAACGTCTGCAACGCGCGACTCCTTTCTCCTTCTATGCGCGTACAAGTAAAGCCGGGGAATCCCCCCAGGGGTAGGAAGAAGAAGAGCGAGCTGGCCGTTCGCCAACTTAATACTTCCTTCAGGTATATATACCTTGTGCAAGAGCGTCTACTTCCCGTAGACGATGACATATATGAGATGGGCGACCCGGCGACCGATCATTTGCCTATGGATAAGTCCTGCATCCCTTTGAGGACGTCCCAAATCCTTTTTACCCCAAGCTCCGTGTATGCGTATGACTTGTGTGCTTGCGCTCTCGATCTCTTTGACTCTTACGTGTACACTGGGGCTCAAAAGTATTTTTATCCTTCGAAGAGATTCGTTCACTGACTTATTAAATTTTTCATAAATTGAGATTAACAAATTTTTATAGGATTATCGATATTTTTTATCTAAAATTGTACTATATGCAGTATAATATGATTTCTATTTTATTATTAAAATAAATTACTTGAATATTATTCAACCATTTATTTCCTTTTTTTTTAAAACTTTCGCACTAAAATAATAAAGTAATGCAACCAAGCTAGAGCTCTTCACTATTCGCTCCTTTTCAAATACTTAAGTAAGTCACAAAATTGACCTTGTATATAATCATTGGTATATCGAAAAAAATTTTGACCTACCGTGTAGTTATGTCGATCTTCGATTCAGCTGGTTTTGCCTGGTGGTGTTGCACTTCGATGTTATATTCAGGCTGCGATCGAGCAGTTGAAATGTGATAGCGGTTTGTCAACAAAATCGTTTTTCTCAATTGCACTTTGTAGGCCACGAGCGCGCTTGAAAACTGCCTGATGTACGTTTTATAGCCGTTCGACGAAAAAAGAAGGTTATACAAAAGTATAATATGATTCTGCTAGGTAATTTTTTATACTAACGCGACTTTTGTGTTCAAGTACTTGCGTAGACTAAAAGAAAAAGTGGCTTGCGGAAAGCAGTAGAAATTTTTCACAGTGCAGTTTAAAGTAGAAGGGCATTGAAATATCTAAAATTTCACATAAAGTATTTCTGGAGACTATAAATATATTTATTTTTTGTTTTCGTTTCATTTTTATGAAGGAATAAGCTAGAGAATTTAATTAGTATTGAATTATGCACAGGTATGATTTCTAAAAGCTTATGCGATTAAGAAAGCCACTAGATATAATACAAGTATATTAGAAATGAGTGTTTTTACTACAAATGAAAAGTCCAAGTTGACAGTGTAATATTCGATGTACTACCCAGTCGTGGTAAGTATTCCATCCGAAAGAGACTGAAACAGAGTCCTCTGTAATCGAAGCATAAAGGACGCGGCGCACTCAGACAAAAAACACAAGCAAGACCGAGAGAGAAAACTAAAGAAAAGCGAGGAGGAGATCCCTTTCGGTCCTAAGACAGCTTTTCCCAGCGAATCTAATAAGAAGTGCGAGACGAGGGTTGAGCTCGCAGACGAAATAGAACATACAGGGATATATCTGCCCTACACCCGCGCAGATCATCTTGCACACCTCTTACGCGCTCTACAGTAAGAGCAGAAGCAGCAGCAGCAGCAGCTCAATGCGATCTTCTTCTTCTTCTCCTACTTGGTCTCGGTTATACAAGCCAAAGCTATATGGTGTGTCGGCATACGTCGGCGGCGCGTTGTGTTAAGCGCGGGAGATACAAAAGAGGTAGAGGAGTCGAAGAGGCGTAAGCCATTCGCTCGCGAGGCTGTCATCCTCTTCAGCGTGGGCCATCTCCGCAGCTCGTCTCTTCTCCTCTGCTCTCCAGAGGGCTAGAGAGAGAGAGAGAGAGAGAGGAGAAAGCAGCAGCTCCCTCAAGGGCACTCGACGGCGGAACTGGAGCAAGACAAACTCGACTCTCTCTCTCTCGCTCTCGCGGCGCAGCTCTGGCTCGTTGAATCGCAACCTCTTTTGCGCCTCTCCCGAGAGGCTACTGCAGACGTTCCACCCTGTGTATATATATACACGCTTGCTCAAGAATCGAAACTACGCAGCGATGACGGGAGAGAGATAGAGAGAGAGAGAGAGAGAGGAAGAGAGGATCAGAGCGAGCTAGCAAGCTTGATGTGGTGCGGGTAAGAGTCGACGGGCCAAACGAGCCGCGGCCTAATTTCACGACTTCCAAGGAGTGTGGGTACAGTCCCCGAGGGGGCCGAAAGGCTTCGTTTCCTACCCAAGGATCATCTTCGCGTTCCCTCTCCTCTGCGCGCGCGCGCGCGTATGTGTCTGTGCGGCGGCGTATCCCAGCGCGACGCCCGTGAACCGTTTATAAAGTGGCTGATTTGCTGCGATGATGCGTTGCTTTCTCGTATTTTGCCGACGCGCGCTCTCATCGCCTCGATGAGGTTTTTTTTTTCTCTGCGAAGGCAATTTCAGCCTTCGTTCGGTCGTTATATATTCAAATATAGATTTTTATATGTTTCCAGCGAGGTTTTTACGCTGCACGTATCGGTTTTCTGCTGTTACACTGACGAATTGCTTTGTATACTATCTTATTGAAGGCTAAAAAAGTTTTATAGCCGGAAAAGACAGTTGAATTTGTTGTTCGAAATCTATAATATAAACGTACAAGCATCATCTCTTGCTGAGGCATTAAAGTTAGTTTTGTAGTAAATACGGAACTGTCAGGTCATAAATTTCAGGAATATTATTTTTTTTTCATTAAAATAGTGTTTTTTTTTTGTTTTTTTTTTAATTTTGTATGATTTGGAAAAGCAAATAATTATATACAACCTTACAATGATACAAGTGATAAAAATATAAATACATGAACTGTATTACACATACACGGAGAAAAAGGACCCTAGTGGAAAAAATTTTTGTGATGAATTGTGTCGAAATGTGCGAAAATGTGCTAAAATGTGCCTAAATGTGCGAAAATGTGCCAAAAGTGTGTCCAGGTATATACAATTGGAACATTTGGCACATTTTCGCACATTTTCGCACATTTGTGCACCTTTTCGTACATTTTGACACATTTTGACACAATTTAACACAGTTAGCCACAAAACAATTTCGAAGCAAGAAAGTTTTTGTTGAAATTTTTGTACATTTACGCACATTTACACACAATTTAGCACAGCTATACACACATTGCAGCACAGTTATGCACATTTCAGCACAGT